>QTSX02002859.1:533413-670775 GCA_014839935.2 Entomophthora muscae | reverse complement strand
CACTAGGAAGGGCAGGCACCTTGATTTCTGAGGGACTATAGTGAAAGTGGTAAAATACTAGAACTAGATAGGGTAAAATTTGTTAAAACCAAAAGTTCATAAAATTTTATTATTGAAGATGACAATAGGGTCATCCCCATACCGCCAGAATTCTTATACCAGATGATGTTGCTACTTCACTTTTCACAGACTTCAGTTCCGGGGACAATTCAATGGCAGGACATAGATCTTAGCTTTTGGTTTTGAAGGCGGCAGATCCTGGTTGTGCTTGCTCTAGTAAACAGAAGTGGTAATGCTTGTTCTGCCGCTGTTGTTCACCATATCACCTGAGCAGGTCAATTGCATTATCCATTCTGGACTGAAGACTAGTGGCAGCTAGTGCTTATTGGCGGGTTTAATTTAAGGTCCTGTTTTAACCTCCTTTGGAAGAACAACAACCTCTGTGTAGTTTTTGGGTCCTTGGTGACACGCCTCTAGCAGTCATCTGATCTCCATTTGGGGAATCTCCTTACTACACTGGAAGGTTGCAGAGTGATTCATCAACTCTGGTGCCGTGACCCTGCATCAGTGGGGTTCTCATCCATCCTGGTTGGTGAAAGGTGTTCCCTGAGAACCAGGGTTTGTAAACTAAGCATTATACTAATGTTCAAAAAACATAAGTTTATGACTTAAATGATACCAAAGAAGTTAAAAGGCTTTTAAATGCTTAAGCTGGCGCCTTGGCTTAATCTAACAAATAATGACCCAGTTTCCCAAATCAGGGGGAACTGCTGCGTTTTTTATTTTGCTCTTCAAGTCTGATTGCTCCCAAAAGTTTATCTTGACACAAGGTGTTGTCAGGAATATTCCTAACACACTGTCTAAAGATGGTATTAAGCCTGACACCCAGAAGATGCAGGCCATCTGCAAGATTCCATCTCTCAAGGACAAGAGCATAATGAGTATCTTACTAGGAATGATTGTCTACATTTTACAGCCCATACCTAACTATAATGTACTTGCTGCCCCCTATCAGACATCACATAAGCAAGCCCAAGCTTGTATGGACCCCACAAAAAGACCTATTTTCCAAAAACTTAAAGAGAAACCTGTTTAAGCACCAATACTAAAGTATGTAAGAGGTTATGAGGACTACCAGACAAAAACTTATACATCTGATGTCTCAATAAGCAGGGCCCTATTCATCAAGACAGGATCAGGAAAGTACCTACCTATTACCTATGAATCTTGAAAGCTTACTGCTGTCAAGTTCCATTATCCTATTTTCAGGAACCCACCCTGCTGGAAATAACTTCCCAACATGATGAATTAATGCAGAAGGATTCAAACCTGTAATCATGGAACCAATTGGCACGGAAACCATGCCTAAATGTACCAACTCCCTAAGGATTCAATATCTGCCCAATAACAGATTGAAGCAACCCAGGAAGTCATAGGCACCTAGATATGCAAGCAATGGGGCAGAAGCAAAAGGACATAAAAGACTAGTAGGAGCAGAATCAGAGGATGCAGGTTGTGCTTTCTGTTTAGTAGGAGGTTTTGAAGAGAACAAGGATGCAGTCTACTGTTTCCTTGGTACAGCTGGAGCCCATTTCCTGTTATCACAGTATTTGGTGCTAGTTCCAGATCCTGTGCAAGTTTTGATTTGCACATTAGAATGCACTATTGTACATAACAAGAATAGAATAATCTATTTGAACCTAATTCCCCAAGGGAGGGAAGGATTATGTGGTTTCATAAAATTTCTAAGAGTCTTACAAAAAATAAAGAAAATATCAGGTTCAAAGTCTTTATTGATTGAGATATTGTCTTAAACAATGCTCAAGATCTTATATACTAGACAGAATGAGGAAAATTGGGGATGGGGAGTTAACTGTTATTTAACAGTAATGTTTTGGAGAGTTTTAAGATTATTATTAAAAGCTCAAACATTTTAAAGTCCCAGACATAGATAGCAGTTAAAAGTTACCCAACTAGCCTCAGGAACATTGGGGAATTCATTATCTTTTAAAAATAGATAATTAAAGTATAATAGTAGTTGGTACTACTTCAAACTGTATATTAACTGCTTTACAGAGCCTAGCAGAAAGTATAGACTCTGTTAATAACATCCAGGGATTCTCTTGCGTCTGATTGGTTGTAGGAAAATAACTGGATAAGTTCTCATTCAATTTCCAGATTAATAGATGGCTCTTTTAAAGGAAACAAAAGTTACTGGAAGGTCCCAGGTTTGAGTTTTATGTTCAGATTTACAGGAAATTTGTTTTCTGTATAGCCCACTGAATCACTCATTCCATATGCTACATTATTAAACATACGTGGATTCAGACCTTCATATTTAAGAACCATGGGCATACAATAGGTGTCAGGATCATCATAAAAGATGGTCCTGACAATTATCCACTACAAGGAGCCACTTGTCACAATACATTACCTTGTCAAGTGTCAGTGCTACCTTGAACACAGGAGGAGTTCACAGCACTTACCAATCATAAATCACAAATATATTTCAAGACCCAAATCAATATCTTGTGCAGACAATCATAATGGGTGATGTGATGGTCCTCATTAGTGATTGACTGTTTAGAGAAACAGCTACATAACTTAACAATTTAGAGGTTTCTGAGAAGTGAAGTTGGCTACTTTGCGCCTGAAAGCTTAAGCTAACCACTTGGGTGAGTAAAAATAGTGGCAAGACATGAGGAGTGTCTGTTGCTGATGACCTAAAAGTGTAGGTCACTGATGAGGGTCAAGTCTAGGTTGATTCACTTGAAGAGACTTATTTCTTGAGTCTGAGGTGTTAACTTATGGGGAGTACCAAAAGGAATTCAGGATGGAGGTCATCTGTAAGGGCTTGATAAGTTGTTTGATAGCTATGCAAGATGTCATGCTATGAGAAGTAATTTTGAATAGTCTGGGGGAGATTTTAGAGAAAGTGCTCCAAAAGTTCTCTGAATTGATTTGCTGAGGTAGAATAAGTTGAAATATTTTGCCTTAACTTTGTTGCAGTAGCAAAATCAAGGAGGAATGTTGAGTAAATTACAGGATACAAAGCTGTATAGTGGGATGTTTTCTCTGGACTTTACTATAAGAGTAAATATCTGTAAAAGCGTTGAATAAGAACAAGAAGAAAATTTGAAATAGTATTTCAATATTTAAATTGGTTAAGATTGAATTCAGGGAAGACTGGTGGTGGAACAAGGAACCAGTTAATGCTTTGGTGCACAAGTGTCAGGGCCTGTAATAACCCTGAAAAAGAACTAAACAACATTGGAACTAAGGGATGCAAATTTGCAATTGAGCAATCACACAATTTCTTGATCAAGCCTTAGAATAAGGTCTCAGTAACTCACACCACTATTCCCAAAATTCCAAATTTAATGCCCTGGGAACGCTTGTACTTGGAGGCACCCTCAGGAGCAGCCTTTACCTCCAGCAATGCTTTCTATTACTCAAAACCCTCAGAAGTTGGGGATTTTGGCCCCCAAAGGATCCATGGAAGACCACAAGGTTTGGCTCATGCGCCAGAACCTGAAATTAGCTAATTGCCACCCCTGGATAGCCAATCAGAAAATTCCCAAGCCAGAAAAACAATGACACCTGACCAGCTGGCCAATCAAAATGCCCTGCCAAGCCTAGAGCCAACTTCCCTCAGTATATAGCTGGTGAAGTTGGAAATTTCTTCCCTGTTTTCATCACTAAATAAAACTTTTGTTGGTTAATGCACTCTAAACATTTATACTTTGCAGGAGTTTACTATATTATAACAAATTTCATGCTGTTGGTCCTATCAAATAGAAAGTACCTTCAGTACCATTACCAGGGCTGGGAAACAGAGCAACCCCTTGCTCCCTCTGACTCACCAACATTAGCCCTTGTTCCTTCTCTCAGAGTGCTAGATCAGGAAATAGCTCCTGCTCCTGCTTCTGCACCCCTTCTCTCTTTTCCTGGTGTCTCTCTACTCCACCAACTTTCCCTGTTGAGTCAGCCCATGAGTGCCGCTACTGGAGAACTCCCTCTTGTTCATTATATTCCTTCATATGACTACAGCAAGCTTGGGTTCACTTACCTGACCATGCTGGGGCTTTCTGAGAAAGTGATCCCTCACATGAAAGTGTGGTTTCCTTGGGTCACTGCTGCCAATTATGTGATGAGTATGGCTTCTGTCATCTACTGGGCCTTCCAGGCTCAATTCTTCCCCTTGACCAAAGGTTCTCCTGGGAACAAACCAGGCCATGGCAGCAATATATTAATGCTTTGGAAGCTTAAGCGGTGAAAATTGATTTTCTAGCTGGATTGCAGTGATCTTCAGAAATGACCAAGATCTGTGCTCCTCAATCATTGGTTGAGTTAAGAGCATGTTTACTGATCAAAATAATTAGTTGGAAGCCAAAAGCTTAAAGTATTAGCAAGGATATAGTGAATCAATACTTTAAATTTTTGAGAAAGTAAGTGTATAAGCTTTTTTATTCTAGGTGTCAAGTTGCGCTTTATTATTTGACATAATAAAGCACTCAAGCAATATTCTTAAATACATAAGACTTGAGGTTCTGGCTTTAAGCCTGTTTGATCTGAGTATTAGTAATAGATATCTTCCTAGAAAATGGAAAATGAGCGCCAAAGATTAAATGTCAAAATTAATGAGCAAAAAATTAACTTATTTTATTGGAAGAAAGGGCATTGAATTTTATACCCAAAGGTTTGATCCTAATAGTTTTAGTGGAGATACTCCAGGTGACAAGAGGCTGGTAAGGATCCAGAAGGTTCATATATTGATGTCAAGCCATATTTGGGTAAAAAGAACTTTCCAAGTTTAAAGCAAAAGCATAGGCTTTCTCATGAGTTAATCTGTAACTATCATTTACTAGGCTAATTGAAGCCCCCCAATGAATTTAAATTCACACCAATAGGAAAAATTGAGCTCCAATAGTTTAAGCTTTTGAAGAAAGCCATTCTGAAGGCGCAAATGTTGGGAAAAAGGAGCTATAAGTAGGTGGTTGTCTGTAAAGATGACAAGGTATTTTGGAAATCTTTTGGTGGCAAGCAGGAGCTTTGTTGGGCGCTTGATCTGCATCTTGATTGTTACATTTCTGGCTGGTAAAGAGTATCCAGATATCTTCTAGAGTGTTAAGAAGTCCTTTCTGAAGAAGCAGCTGGTCAAAAAGACACCAAAAATGATGACAAATCATAAGGCTTCTAAAAAATCTTCCTTTTTTAATAAAGACTATCACAAGCCCTATTATCCTTTTTTGCAACAGAGAACTTCCCTAGTGATAATGGTTTTAGAGCTGATCAAGATGATTAAAAGAGGCAAAAATTTAGTCTGCACAATCATAAAAACTCCTGGTTGAGGAATGAGTAAATCAGTGCAAATAACCTTGAGATCTGGGATATTTTTGTACTGAAGATTATAATGCAAGCAGCCCCTAGATGATGGAGCTGCTTTGGTAGCCCATGCATTGCTGTGAAATATCTCTTTTTCTAGTTATCAATTATCAGTGATGATTAGATGGCATGGTGAGTCTCTTTTGAAGTATTAAGATAATTCACTTTTGATCTTTTCCTAGAAAAAGTATCCCTGAGGATTTCACCCAGTCTAGCCAGTCCCTAGCTTTGACCCAGGACATACCTTGGTGTCTTCCTAGGAGCAAGAGCGCCACATATGGTATCTCTGAAATAATTAACACAAAAATATAGTACAACCCAGGTCACAAACTTTTTACAGCTGATGTATTATCCTGCCTTTATGTTCAAGCCTCTAGAAGCAAGGACAGGCTAGACACTGATTGGTTTCTCTTTGTCCTCCTCACCAAGAATGAAGGCTTCCCCCTGGCATCACATATATTATCTGTGATAAAGTGGTCAAAAACAAGCACCTTTTTTGCTGCTTTTTATGGTACCCTTCACCAAAAGATGACAGACAGAACTATCATTTCTTATGTTATAACCTATCAGATAGTGGACATCATCCTAAATTTCTGCCAAGATCCAAGGCATAATAAAAAACTCTACACATTCTTAAACCATAAAACCTGGTGGCCTAGCATATATTGTGATGTTTAAGAAGTCTTAAAACAATGTGAGATGTGCAATAAATATGTCATTAATGCCATTAATTTTGCCACCATCTTGGCCAGTAGTTCAAGCAGTCAACCCTCATAATGAAAATGATGTATTATAAGGATTGACAATTTTCCCTCTCTGGAAACTCAGGCCCAGGAGCTGGATTTGAACCCCAACCCTAGATTCCCTTGGGCTGCCAGCCCTATGGACCAAACAGCTGCCTGCCTGTGTTTTCTGGAAGTTGAGCACCTGCAAGCTGATACTAAGAATGTTAGTCCATATGGTACAACAGGTCAAACCAAGGAAATCCATACACCAAATGGAGGACTAATCAAAGCACCTAATAGAGGTACCAAAATGGCAACTATTAGCTTCATGAACTTGAAGTCTACACTAATGGCCAATCAAGAGCTGTCCCCGGAAGGATGTACGGGCCTGTGGCCCAACCCCATGATCACAACTCTAGAGCAAGATAATCAAGTAGCTAATTTGAGATTTTTGACCAATGAAAGAACTCCCAGTCTGAGTGCCATTTTTCCACCTTTGAACCCAAGCACCCAGATCCCCTGGGCCCACCCTTCCCAATGCCCTGATGAACCCCCATGGAAAATATTAAGTTTGAAAAAGGGGTGCTATATAGACCAAAGGACCCCACGCTCTAAACTTATCATCATTTTTGAATAAAGGTTATATTATTTTGGCTTACACAGCTACTGCCTTATTTTGTATTTACCATTTACCAATTCATCACAAGATCTCCTGGCTCTCCTGTCCCTCTGCCTGTAGTTTTCTGCCCTCCAGGTGTACCCTTTGGCCCCGTCTACTTCACCAATTACCCTTTGAAAACCAAATACAAGGACTATACCCTGGGAAAGATACTCAAACTTGATCCTTTGGCCCACATACAATCATAAGTTAGATACAACTGTCAAGGCCCGTGGATATTCTCAACACCCAAATTGTTTAGAGGAAAATTCAACTATCTTCCCGCTTACAATACCCACATGGAGCCGCCTGTGACACCCAAGCCTATGCCTGCTTTCTTGCCCAACCTCCTAACTGAGCACACTGGCAAGCTATTTGGGATTGTGTACATCCCCCTCATAGGGGTAATCAACATTATAATCCCGGCCGCCGGCCCATGGTCTTGGGTAGGAAAGTCTGTCTCCTACCTTTTTAAGTTAGATCCTCTCTTGTGGTGGGCTATGACTGCTAAAGCACTGGCCTAAAATACCCCTGAAAACAACAGAACAGCTGTCTGAGACTGGATCCCTGACATGTATGCCAATTTATAGGAAAATAAATCATCAGTAAGTTTGGAAAACCAGAACTACTTAACAAAGATGGAGGCAATTAACTGACATCTGCTAACAAAATTTTCTACTTGGCCAAGCAAGGAGTAAAGCACACTGTAATCACACCATATCATCCCCAGGAAAACAGCAGGGTAAAACAGCTAAAGGGCTCCCTGGTGCACGCCCTTGCCAAACTTACTGCAGAGCACCTGAGGATTTTCAAAGCAATTATATACATTTATCCTTGTATTCTGTGCCTAAGTGAACAGATTCACTGGTAAAACCCTTTGAATTATTCTTCAGTGCGCAGAATAACATAATTCAAGCCCTGACAGGGCCCAAACTTAAAATACCTAAAAAGGTATCACCCAGAAATGAACCATAATCCTGCATTGCCAAGTGTGGCCAAGAGGCTTGGGAATATAAGTGATTGCAAAAAAAACAATACCCCTCAAGGGAAGACACAAATTAGGTAACACTTTCTGTGTGATAAAGATCAACAGCAGTCTATAACCTGACAAGGTAGGCTTAGCTATTGTGTTAGAGGTAAACAACAATACTTGTATATTCAAGAGTTTAGCAAAAAAAGAAAGATAAGACTCTATATCACAGCTGCCTCATACCATAAAATTGAGACAGAAACAGCATGAAGCTATGCAACCTGCAACTAATCAGCTACTGGTGTAGTATAGGGCCACACTAGAATTATCCCCCCACCAATGAACCATCCAAAGGCTGACTCTCACCAAAAGTGTCAAAAATATGTGTTCAAACCCCCTGGGAAAGGTTTTTAAAAGAAATCCCTTGTTGCTTGAGTTGCCTATCCTGATACACATATTCAAAGGTGTTATTGACTCAATTTATCAAGCAAGGAAACACAAACAGCCAATAAGCTAAATTAAGAGCAAACTAAAATTAGTGCTTATATTACTACTAGAATTAAGTCACCCCTACTCAAACAAAAATTAATCAGCAGGTACATTGACCCTTCTAAATAACTCACTCTTACTATATTATCTCTCAAGAAAGATATTGCCTAGTTTCTAAAAATTTACCCATGTACTCTGCTAACGCAGCCCAGTTACAAAATTAAGTCAAGAAATATTGATTTATTAGAGTTTAGGTATTAAAGAAAAAACATAGTAAAATACATATAATAATGCCATAGACTAATTAGATGTTTTATAAATTAGTTAGACAGTATATAACATTATATGTTTAGTTTTATTTATAGTATAAATTGTATCATATATCTGGGTTTTTTCATCAAGCTTCCTTAGCGCAGTTGGCAGCACATTTGTCTCAAGCTTCAAAGGTTGGGCAAGCCCATGAGTTGTCCCCCATTTTACCCCCAATCAATTCAAAATAAAAACTTGATATTTAGAAATTGGCAGCACATTAGTCTTGTAATCTGAAGGTTGCCAGTTTGATCCTGTCAGAGAGAATTATTTTAACATCTCTAAAATTTCCTTTTATCTGTCTAGATTTATATATTATAATTAAGTTAAATATTTATAAGAATAATATTTTAAAGTCTTGACATTATTTCAAAAATGGGCTTTAGTATGTTTTTTTAAAATTTTAATCTTACAACATTGATTGAAGTTGACATTTTATAATAGCATCTATAATATCATAATGTTTTATGGATGAAAAATATTGGGGTTTAATATAGTTTAACTGCCTTTATTTAGATATACTCCTATACTGTATTTTTTCTGATTGGATATTATTGATCATTGTTAATTTCTGCAACTGCTTAGGTTGACTAATCCCAATATTATCATTGTCAAGATTTTGGGTTCTTGAAGAAGAAGGATGAGTTTTATTAGTGTTTTGACATTTTGTTTGAGTTGAAAAAAGTGTATCTCTATGAATACAGATGTGCTTCTGAGTGGTGTTGTTATTAATACAGCAACTGGTGGTGTTTCTTTGTTGCTGTAGCCAAGTAATTGGAGAGGTCCTGTAGTCAATAGACACAACACCAGCAGCTTTGGAAAGAGGTGGGTGGCAGGAACTGAAAAGTATCAATAATACACTCTTATAAATTACTTGTCACTACTACTATTTGATAAGTAGTAATATGGGAAATTATTATTTGTCTGCCTTCTAAGTGATCTTAGAAGGGCTTTTTATAGTGTAGGCAGGCTGTGGCCAGACTTGTGTCTAGCTGCAGATAACTCTTACTAGCTAGCCTATCATTCCCAAGCTACTAGTTTCAACCCCTAAGAGTTGGATTATAAACCCAAATAGTAGTTTTAGAATGAGTTAACATACTAGGCTGCTAATTTCTCCTCTTCAGCATGGATATCTCTTGACTCAGTTGATATCAACTAAGTTGGCATCCATTAAGTGGGGTTCCATCTTGTGCTTGATCTAATAAATAATGTGCATAGGTAGTACTCTGTCCCATTTTTTGGTGAAACAGAATGTTTTAATACTCTATCTTATTATATCTGGTGGAGGTGTGTCTGTTTTAGTAATCCCAAACGGTTCACACTTAATTATTTGAGCTTCTTAATCAATCAATTATTTTTATCCTGAATGTCTCAGGTATCTTCTAAATTTTAAGCCTATAATTAGCTTGATATATTTTTGCCATCATCTGGAATAGATGTCTTACATCTGGTGGTGGCCTGTCTATCATTAACCCACAGCTTAAGTGATGGGAATATAGATCATTCAACCCTGATGGATCAGGATTTCCTGACACTCATGCCCAATATTACTATTTGATTATCCATAATGTAGCATTCCTATATAGTAACTCATTTTTTTATATAAAATCAACATTAAATACTTTTTTTAGGAGTTTATTATTATGCTTTTCATATCTTGTGCAATACATCATCTCAAAAAAACTTTTAAAAACCACTATCACAATTTACAACATCATGACTAATAATAACACCAACTCAAATGTATTTTATTTTTGAAGCTTAAATAACTTACAAAAACATATTTTTTAAAAAAACATAGCTGGGCTAAAAAAGAGCTTGTAATTACAAAGCTGCTGCCATGAATTCAAATTTACTAGGGGGTTGATTGACCTAGTGAATGGTAGTTCACATTTTGACAAATGCAAAAGTCATTATTTTTTGCTTTTGTCTTGAAGTGTTTTTCTTGCCCAAATATATCTGTTGCCATCAATACCTGAGACTTCTATATCCTTATCAGCCTCCTGCTATATGAAGAATTTCCACTAAGGCTTCTAGGATCAGACCTCTGTATATAAATTATTGAGACCATTTCCAAATAAAATCAAGTTTAATTTAGATCATTAATTTTGACATTAAATCTTCAGAACTTATCTTTCATTTGCTAAGAAGATCCTTTTAGTAAGATATTTTAAACAGACTTAAAACCAGAACCTCAAGTCTTATATATTTAAGACTTTTGACCAAGTTTTTTGTTGTGCCAATTAACAAAGTACAACTTAATATCTTCAATAAAAATGGGTCAATTACAGTAGTTTTAAAAGCTATGACAACAACCAAAAATACCTCAGAGTTAAACAAAATTGGTTTCAGATTTAAATAAAATCCAAGTTGTGCAAGATTAAGGATTCAATTAATTCAAATATTTTTGGTTAATAAATGAGCTGTCAAACCAAAAACAAAATTTCACTAGCCCATGATACAAAATTATATCAAACATCAAGCGGCGTTGTTTAAACCGCAAACAAAATGAACTGACACAACAAATGAGATGGATGGATGCAATCCTGGAGTATATTATAATCCAATCAGGATTCATATGAGGCACTGGCAGAAGGACTAAAATGAAAAAAAATTGTAGCAATATAGAAGCAAGATTCCACAAGCACAAAACCTAATGAAGTCACACAAGATGTGTAGTATGAGCAGCCTAAAATAGAAAACTATCAATTTAACAGCCAATCAATAGCAATCCAATTTAGAAACAGGGGCATTTAATTCATTTTAATGGCTCTAGATTTGTATGAAAAGGTTTTGAGAATCTTCCAAATATGGACTTGAGATATCAATAAAAATAAATCATTAAATTTTAAAATTTCTACTTTTAGTGATTTTATCCTAGGTTTTTTACAATGGTTTTTAACAGCAATATCTTTGATGGCACCAGCAGCCAAGCCAGCTTCAATGAAGGCAAGGCTCAGAACGTGAAGGCACCTGTTTATACCCAAGCCTTTGAGGCAGGTAACAAGGAAGCTGACCTGTACTTGACCCCTGACCCATATGGCTTTGACTTGTTTGAGAGTCACATAGTGTCTAGCTCTGCCCCTACTCCTGTACCCACCCCTGCACAAGCTGCCCATCAACCAACCAATCAGGATGGCAACCTTGATTTGGAACAACTTCCTGTCCCCAGCCAACCTGCCCCCCTACAGCCAATCAAGCTTCAGCTCCCCTGGCCCAGCGCCCCAAGCGACAAATCATCACTGCCCAAATTCTTCAGGAAATTGTGGCACTGAATCTACAGGGTCTGTCCTGGGAAAAGATTGCCGCTCAGTTGCAATTTACCAAAGCTACTCTCATGCAGGAATTCAACAACCTGATGATCAGGGGAAATCTGATTGGGACAGCCAAGATGCCCAAGAAGGCCCCTGAGTCCCAAATCAATGAAGCATATCCAATCATGCTTGACCTCCTCTAGCGGGACCTCAAGCTTCCCTTGACCCAGGTCCACAAACAACTTGCACACCACAACATATGGGTTTGTGAGCGCATGATGCAGCTCTGAATGCACAGAAAGGTGGCTTCAATACAGATTCTTACCAATGTTGCCAACAACCAATGGGATTGCGCTGAGAATTCCCTGTATGATCAGGCCATTGAATCAACCCTGGTCTAATGTCTGACTAGTCTAACAGATGACATCATGTTCATCTCCTACTACAAGCTATCAATAGCTTTTGATGATTTTATGCGCGCAAGAAAGAGCCGCCACTCAAAAAGGAAGGAAGAAAATCAAGAAGGGGACTTTCATTGGTGCATTTCTGGCTGTTTCAGACAAGGGTTTTGTCTACTATTGGATAAACCCAGAGTTCATCAATGGCTACAAGTACAGTCACATACTTGGTGGATTACTTGACTCCTGGGATGGCTCAAATTCCAAGCACCAGGTTTTCTTGAGCCACCAGATGGAAGGTAGCTCCACTGCCCTTGAGACCATCTAGGAATGAGGACACCAGGCCTCAGTCTACCCAGCTGGTCACGCCAACATCCATCTGGTTGATGTTGTGTTCTTTAATATTGGAGATACACTCCGGTAGGACCGCCATCAGGCTTTCAACGACCTCTATCTTATGGTCCTTGATCACAATTCTCTCTTTGAGCACCAAATGGTGGCTGACTTGTTTGCCCAAATTGTCTTCCACGTGACCATGTGCAAGCAATCACATAAGGATAAGCACCTCCCACCACATGCCACTGCCACCTACCAGCCCATCCAGCCAATGTCAGACAAGGAATACCAACAACAGTATATGGCAGCCATTACGCAAAATCCTCCTACCTCTACCTCTGCCACCCCCCATCTTCTAGACCCACCCATCTAATCCCAAACCCCCCAGGCCAGCACTGCCTCTATATCTTCCTTCCTGTGTTATTCTGCCTACTAGGGATTACTCTTCCCTGCCCCAATAAACCCCCTGTTGCAAAACATTTTCTATTTATATTCTCTTATTTTGAATTTCAGTTGTTCATGTTCTCTTTGTTTATAATTGGTTTTATTCTTTATGTTCAGTGTACTTCTATAAAATCATATATTTACTATGCCATGTATCTAGATCCAGAGCACAGTTATTTTTAGCACTTTGCACAGCCCCTTGGGAAAATATTAACAACAATTTGGTGATCAACTAAATTTGAATTAGAAAATTATAGTTTAATTGTGTTTAGGTAAAGTTGTTACTGATCTAAATTCAAAACCTTGATGATAAACTTTAAGCCAATCAGGAGCCAAGTGATAAAGTGATTGTTGTGACATAAAGTGTCATTCAATAATTCTTTGGTGTATATGTGCTAATTAATATGATTGGCTGGTTGTTTTTCTATTGTGTGTCATTGCCGCTGTGGC
The DNA here is from genome assembly GCA_014839935.2 of Entomophthora muscae. Taxonomy (NCBI): domain Eukaryota; kingdom Fungi; phylum Entomophthoromycota; class Entomophthoromycetes; order Entomophthorales; family Entomophthoraceae; genus Entomophthora; species Entomophthora muscae. The sequence goes on along the minus strand of QTSX02002859.1, from coordinate 657,357 downwards.
AAATTGTTGATGGACTAGTGCCCAATCAGCTGCTGGGTTAGCACTAGTCCATCAACAACTTGCCACAGCGGCAATGACGCACAATGGCAAAACATCCAGCCAATCATATTAATTAGCACATATGCACCAAAGAATTATTGAATGACCCTTTATGTCACAACAATCACTTTATCACTTGGCTCCTGATTGGCTTAAAGTTTATCATCAAGGTTTTGAATTTAGATCAGTAACAACTTTACCTAAACACAATTAAACTATAATTTTCTAATTCAAATTTATTTGATCACCAGATTGTTGTTAATATTTTCCCAAGGGGCTGTGCAAAGCGCCAAAAATAATATGGCAATTAAGGAAACAATGCCAACACATTGCAAACAACACATATTGAGATGAGCGTAAAACATGTACACAATGGGTAAAAAACGAGATATTGTAGTAAAAGGAAAAACAAACAGGAATAAACAAAGAGACAATAGTATCAGAATAATACAGATTTTATTGGGGTGAAAGCTATAAAAACATAGAAAAGGTTAGTAAAAATCAATGAGAGAATTGGAGAAACTTCTAAAAGACCTTGACTCTGCAATTGCAGAGATCAAAGAAATTGACCGCAAGGTCAAAGCAAAGGTGAAGTCTGCTGTCCTCAAAGGCAAGAAAATTGACAAGGAGTTAGCCAAGGCGCTTATGGCCAAAATACCTGACACCCCTGAGAAGACCATCAAGTGTCTTCTTAACATCCATAAGACAGTGGTTGAGGGCCTCCAGTTTAAGGCATACAATCTTTCTGCGCTGCCTGTCTGGGTTGATGACCCTGAAATGTATGCACATCTCAATCCAGTTAAGGGCGCCAGGAAAGAGGACACAGAATTGCCTGCTCAACTTCTTGCGCCAAGAATGGCCAAGCCTGCCAAAGTTGCTGGCAAAGAGGAAACACAAGAAAGTAACCTAAAAAATAAAAATAATTTTTTCAAAATACTTACCTTTTTTTGTTAGAAAATGTTGACGGTGAACTCTGCAGGGTCCTGGTCCCTCTTGTGCCCCCCCACCTTCTACGCCAACTACACCAATCACATGGCTAGGCAGCTGTTTCTGTTCCCCCCTGTCTTGCAGGAGCTTGAAGACAAGATTCACAGATCCTTTCCAATGTTGCAGGAGGCATTGACTGAGCTTACACATTCTAAGGGGGCATCTGAGTGGGCAGTTACTGCCTACAAGGATGCCCAACTGGTCCGCCTGGACCCAGTGTTTCTCAGTGGAGTTTACTGTGTAAATACCATTGAGCTTGTTTAGGATGTCCTGGCAACACTCCCATTCAAGAATATACCAGAGATGAGCCAGGCACATGCAGCTGCTTGCTTTTGCTTCCCAGTGGAGCACACAATATCTTAACTTCCGGAGAACTTTGGGCATGCAGTGGGAAAATTGAATGTTTCACATGCAATAGCTGTAAAGAAGACTAAGACCCTCCTGGTAGACTTTGGGCTGTCCTAGAGCACCAATGAGATGGGGCTCCCTGCAGCCATGGAGCTGTAATTTGCAAAAACCAAGCACAAGAAAAAGATCAGCACAGTATACAACAAACTTTGTGAGTTTACAGAAGCCTTTGCTGGATAAAGGCTTCATCTTGTTGTTTACCTCAGATATCTCTTTTACTTTGTAATAGGCGCCAGCGTAGAGGACCTAGATGGGGTCCTTCTTGAGATTGACAAGGCCTGGCTCACCTTGGATGGGAAGAAGGTCCCCCCAGATACTACTTGGTGGACCACATAATCCAGGACACCCTGGTCCTGGCTGGGTAATACAGGTTTGCGGCCCCGCCTGAGAAGCTGCTCCTGCATTCCCACCTGACCCTTCTCCCTTTCATCAGCAGGCAGGAGTATTTTAACCAGGGTGTATTCACTGTATATGGTGTGGCAGTGGAGGTTGTGCTCCACCTCCATTGCTGGGTGGGTACATACCAAAGGACTCACTATAGGCGCAAATAATAAAAAATATGATTCCAATAAATTTTATTACAATTTATATTATTTTTATTATAAATTTTTATAATTTTTATTTTAGCAAACAAGTTTTGCAAAATATATTGCAGAAAAAGTTTTCATAAAAGCATAAAATTAAATGTTAATGAAATAAATTCTAATTTGTACATTTTACATTTAATTTTTTTAAAACTATTTTTATATTCATTTGACAAAAGTGATATAAATATATTTGCGTAATCCAGTATTGAGTATTTGGGATGACCTCAGATGGCATAATAAAAAATATAATAAAAAATATAATATAAAATAAATAAATTACTTACCTCCATTGATGGTCTTGCCAAATGTGATTGTGGGCTTAGAAGCTTCTAAACATAAAAGGTTAATTAATAAAGCTTAAATAGTAGATTGGAGAATATAAATAGAAATGACCCACTAAGCCTTTAATTGATTGGCTGTTTGGCAAGGCATGCAGGGATGAATAAATCAGTGTGGCCATAGAATTTGGCCACGGTCTCAGCTGGGAGGGTGTGGATCCTGGCCTGTAGCAAATAAAAGAGGTCCTTGGTCCCAGTTGGGGTCCCACACTTGACAACTTGAATGAGCCACCCAAAGACCTCCTCAATGGGATTTAGGAAGGGCAAATAGACAGGGAGGAAGAGAAGGCACAAGTTTGCCGTGGCCAATTGCTGGGGGCCCACTGCAATGCTGGTGTTGATTGATGGATATTCAGCAAGAATATCCAGCACTTTATGGAGACCATTATTATCCAGCACAATTACATTAGTGAAGCCCGGGCTTGTGCGCCTCAGGTGCTCCTGGACCAATCAGAGGAATGAAAGAAAGGTACAGCTATTGTGAGAACACAATATCATTTAGTACAGCTTGACCCCCTTTGGACCAAGGAGAGCCACCATTGAATAGGCTGTGGCGCAGACGGCAGCATGCCAAGCCATCCCGTCATTTGAGAATTTGGGGACATACCCATACCCATTGCACATCAATGAGGCAAACACTGATTTTTCAATGTAGTAAAATTTGACCGTCCCCTTGGCTTTGAGGGCAATGTATGCCTCAGCGTTTTTTTCAGGTCTTGACATTGGTTGGGCTGTTTTTATTATAGAGAGATACCCTGAGTTTTTCCAGGAAAAGTACATTCCCTTTACCAGATGATAGTAAAAGGAAATTTAGGCCTCAACCCCAAAAGTAGATTTGACCATGGCCTGTATATTTGCTAGTTCAAGATGACAATCTTGGGTTATCTACTGGTGGATTTCCGATTTGTGCTCCTTGGTGAGCATAGTGGAAACACACAAGGATTTCTGTGCAACAAGGACTCAGCCAGTATTGATAAATTTTTGGAATGTCTTTGAGGCGTACTTGGGATCCACCCCAACAAGAGCCGCAGCCGCCTTGTAATCACCAGATTCCCGCATTAGCTTAAGCAGGATGATGCGTTTGATATTGGGGATGCGCTTCTGGGCGGGCGTTTTGGCAGTGGGATTGACTCATTGGCATTGGGTACAACACAGGGCATTGGTACCTTGGTGTAGAAGGCTGAACCTTTTTGAGCACTAACTGTCCCTCATTGGTTTGATAGAACTCGGGCTCCTTGTTATCCCCCTGGTTGCCATCACTGACTTAAGGCTTGTAGCTAGTGTCAAGTACAGGCTTAATCTTTTCCATCATGGCTGACGGGACCAACTCTTGGCAGTACACAGCGTCAAACACATGTGAAGTAAGTTCTACCTCCTTTTTTCTAACTGTTTTGGTAGTGGTGACCTTAGTGGGCTTCTGGGTCAGCTTGGGGACCCAAGGGTTGATGCTCTGCACCCTAGCAGCTTGTGCTCCTTGAAACAGCTGTGTCAGTGCAGCGTCACTATTGATCTCTCCTCCATCTCCTTCCTGAGTAGGCACTTGGGGTGCACTAACTCTGTTCTTTGACCCCCAGGGGCAACTGCAACCGCGGCGCACAATGGGTGCAATGGTACTCTGTTTTTATGTTTCTTCCATTTTATAATTCAATAAAATACTAAATAAATTTCAATTAAGTTACTCCCTAATTTTAATTTTTTGCTTTTATCTAAATATGGGTATTCAATTAATATTTTTCCCATCCAATATCCCAATTAAAGATTTTTTATTTCCAAATTAGTTGTTTTTGGTTTTACAACACCCATTTTAGAATACTCAAAAAAATCCACCCATTTTCCCAGATTTTACTACCAAATTCAAACACCCAACACAATATTTTTAAAGTTTGTATTTCAGATTGTGTGTCTTATTTTAGATGCCTTGGTATCATTCTTGATTACAATCCATTGCACACAACATTTGAGTGATTTTGTTTACATAGTGAGTTGCTATTGTGTTTTTTTTTTGGATTGAGTTTTGACACACCGCGCTTGGACATATTTTGTCACCAATTCACATAGTAAATATATGTACACCAAAAGTCAAATCACATCATTTTGTTTGTGAATCCATCTATTTTGGATTATATTTTGAATGGTTTTGCTTTGCGTGTGAGCACTTCTTTGCTGTGTTGACCCATTTTGCCTATTAACGCCACAAAACCCTGTTAACAGAGTGTATATTTTAACCTGATAATTGTATTTTGTTTAAATCTGAAACCATTTCATTTAAATCTGAGTTATTTTTGGTTGTTGCCATAGCTTCTAAAGCTACTATAGTAGCAACACAGTTGCTTAAAGCTTCAAAGTTAAAGAATTTAAATTACACTTTCAGCTAAGCTATTTATAAGCTATAATTCATGAGATATATATATAATACCTAAATAATAAAGAGAAAAAAATAAAATAAAGGTAGGGGAAGAATAGTTTATTACAATGATGGCTCAGACATAAGTTAAAAGTACAACATAAATGACCTGAATATGTTCAAGCTTTCTATTGTTGGGATAGTAGCCAAGTACTACCTTGTAAATATTATTATAATTTTCAACACCTTAGTTTGCTTGGGGGATTCCTTTTTGTTCTTCATTCCAGTTATGAAGAGGCAGGCAGAGATACCCTTCTGGATCTCTAAGTGAATCATTATTTCAATAAATTTGGGCTTATCTACCAAGATTTTGTTGAAAATTGACTATGTGATCCTTCAAGGGAAGATGTGATATTAATTAACCCTTATTTAATATGCTTATAGAAGTTCCAGGTGATTGAGTCACCATTTTTTCTGATATGGTGTGCTCCTTGAAAAAACCCAACCCACTGAATATCAAACTACTCAATAATTATAGCAAAGGCTTCATGGTTGGAAATGATGTAGGGGTGGCAGATTTGGGTAGCATAGAAGGCATTGATATCCTTTTTTCTCACTAGGACAAAGGCAGCAAAGCAGTTAAATATATCCTTGGCCTCTTTAATCCCCTAATTATTGATCAGCTCATGAAGATCAGTGCACTGTTGAAGGCAGTAAAAGAGTACTGCCAGAAATAGAAATAGTATCCATGGGGGAGCTCTTGAAGACTTGGAAAAATGCATTGTTTTGAGTCTGCTTAAAATCAACCACTAGGTTAGTGTGATAGGGCAAGCTCTTGAGCTATTTTATAGTTGATGTGGCATCTTTATCTTCCTGGGTGGGGTTTTTCTTCTTCTACCTTATAGTCTCTATAGGCTCTTCTTCCAAGGTTGAGATGAATTCAACCAATTTGTTCTTAAGAATTGTGATAGCACAGAAATAGGTGTTTTTCTTTTTATTGTGAAGAAAATAACACATAGAGAAATAATAAGATTTAAAAACTTCCTGTGAATGTTACAAAGCTGGATGAACAGTTTTAGAAAGGTGAATAAAGTTGTGAGAATTAGGGAGCAAGTTAAGAGGAAATAAAACCAAGCTCTCAACCACAACAAAATTTGCGGTTTCAGCAACAACCAAAAAATTGTTGCCAACAATTCCTGGGAGGCCAAAGGGGGAAGAAATCAACAGAACACTGAAAGCAACAGAAAAAACCAAATGGCCAGATTATACTAATAAATTTCAAACTTTATTAAAGTAGAGAATGATGAAGCAAGGTCTTTTACAACTCTTGCATTCATTTAAGGGATGGGATAGGATTGGGGTGGTAGATTAAATATCACAAACCAATTGACCAATAATATGAGCAGATACAAATTCATTTCTTGAGGCAGAAAGATCTTGACAAATTATGAATGGACATAGTCAAAAGAAAAACTGAACCAACTAGTATCAGGAATATGCTTTGGATGCAATTACCACTGCTCCTGGCTGCTCTTGCACATGATATTTAACCAGAGATATCTCTTGGGTGGGTTAGGTGGGGGCATCTTCAGAATAATTCCAAAATATTAAATGATGACCTTTCTTGGGCTTTTTCAGTAACCTTTTAGATAAATATTCAAAATAATTTGGTAGAAATTCCCAAGAATTTGGCAGGAATTAAAGTGGAGGTCTAAGGGGGAGACATAACTTTACAAAAGTACCATATGAAATCCAGGTCTTTTACTTGAAAATGTTGCACAAATCCTGGGAGGTGACAAAACAGATTATGCTCTCCTTAGATTTAAATTCATCATTTTGGAGGTAAAAGAGCTCATAATTTATGGACAGCTTCTGATTCTCAGTTAAAATTAACTGGTTGATAGATGTTGTACTGACTTGCTCAGTTCTTTGAGCATAGCACATGTCAGTAAAATATCCCCACAGTTTTGTTAAAACCCCAACAGAAGTAGGTTAATAGTTGTTAAGATTTAGAAGGGTGTTTTTGACTACCTCAGTGAAGAGTTGATCCTTGGTGGTGGAGATGACCTGATAAAGATACCAGTATATAAGATGGTATAGAGGATCAAAAAAACAACAAATTCATGATTTACTGCCTTGGAACCATCCTTGGGTAGCTGGTTTGTCAGAGTTGGGGATAGGGCAGGCTGCAGGTTGGGAAGATATTGCCCATCATAGGATTAGTGCTAACTTGGTAACACAAGAGAGGGATTGTCCCACCCAGGACCAGGAGCTGGTAGTGGAAAACATAGTGTCAATTATCCCAGAGAAGATAATTTACACTATTCCAAATTTCTTGCTGGTATTTTCAGTGGAGAGATCAAGTGAAGAAAAATATATGAGCTTTGGTGTAGGTGGTGGGTCCATACTGATTTTTTAGGGCAACTGTCAGAATTTAAACTATCAAAATGTAACATCCTCTATTTTGACAATCCTAAAAATGATTTTGCTTTATTTAAAAAATTCTAATTAAAAATTTAAAATTAAAATTGCTTTTCAATACGAAGAAAAATTTATTTAAGTCAAAAAATTAATCAACATAATAAAAATAAAAAATATCCTTAGGAATTATTGACATGGATGATGTTACATTCTGACAGTTTAAATTATGATGGCTGTCATTTGATAGGAAGGGAGGGAATTATATTTATCCTTGAAAAACCTGGGCTCTGTAATGTGCCAGATTGTTTTACAATTAAATCTGGTGAACTTTTTTGTACTGACTAAGGGATCAGATAATACAGTAGCTTTAAAAGATATGACTACAAGCAAAAAATACTTCAGATTTAAACAAAATGAACTCATATTTAAACAAAATCCAAGTCAGGAAAGATTCAGGAATCAAATAATCTAAATATTTTTGGTGAACTAGCAAAATGACAAACAATAAAAAATATCACTAACACATAATACAAAATTATAACAAACATCAAAAGGCCTAGTTTAAACTACAAACAAAATGAACTGGAACATCAAGTGAGATTGATTGATGTTGTTACAGAATATATTATAATCCTATCAGGATTCAGACAAGGCATCAAGAAAAGGACTAAAATGGAACAAAAATAGAGCAATATAGAAGCAATATTGACAAACACAAAGCAAAATGAAGTCACACAAGATGTGTAGTACGTGCAGCCTAAAATATAAAACTAACAGTTTAACAGCTAATAAACAGCTATCTAATTTAGGAACAGAGGCATTTTATTCATTTTCATGGCTCCTGATTTGTGTAAAATGGTTTCAAGAACTTTCCAAATCTGGAATTTGGATTACAATAAAAATAAAGTCTTAAAATTTTAAACCTCTACCTTTAGTGATTTTATCCTAGTTTTTATTTTAAGATGGTTTTTACTGGCAACATTTTTGACGACACCAGCAAACAAGCCAGCAGAAGCCAAGGCAGCTTCCTTGAAGGTGAGGCTCAGAATTTCAAGGCCCATGTTTACACTCAGATATTTGATGTGGGTAACAAGGAAGCTGACTGTACCTGACCCCCATTCATATGGGTTTGACTTGTTCAGTAGTCACTTAGCATCTAGCTCTGCCCATGCCCCCTTTCTCAACCCTGTACAAGGCGCCAACCAACCAGCCAATCAGAATGGTAACCCTGGTTTGGAAAAACTGTTCAATAATAGCCAACCTGCTCCCCCTTCAGCCAATCAGGCTTTAGCTCTTGCAGCCCAGCACATTAAGCGCCAAATCATTACTACCCAAATTCTCCAAAAAATATTGTGGCACTTTACCAGTGTGGCTTGGCCTGGGACCAGATTGTCACCCAATTGAAATTTACCTGAGATACAATCATGAAGGAACTCAACAATATTATGAACAAGAGAAACCTGATTGGGACAGCCAAGAAGCCCAAGAAGGCCCCAGAGTCCCATATCAACAAGATATATCCAATTATGCTTGACCTCATGCAGCAGGACCCCAGCTCCCCTGACCCAGGTACGGAAACAACTTGCACACCACAGCATATGAGTTTCTGAGTGCATGATGCAGCTCTGGATGTATAGTAAAGTAGCTTTGGTCTTAATGTGTTGACTTATTTCAGTGGGGACCAATGAGATGGTAGCAAGGATTTCTCATATGATCCTGCCATCAAATCTACTCTTGTATAATGCCTGACAAGTTTGCTCAATGACATCATGTTTATTGTGTATTACAAATTGTCCATCACTTTCAACAATTTTGGGGAGCAAGGAAAAGCCACCAAGAAAAATGGAAGGAAGAAGGTCAAGAAGGGGACTTTCATTGGTGCATTTCTGGCTTTCTTGGTCAAGGGTTTTGTCTATTATCAGAAAAACCCTGATTAAACCAATGGCTATGAGTATAGCCATATTCTTGGTGAATTGCTTGACTCCTGGGATAGCTCAAATTCCTCCTATCAGGTTTTCTTGAGCCACCAGATGGAGGGTAGCTCCAATTTCCTCAAGATCATCCAAGGACATGAGCACCAGGCCTCAATCTACCCAGATGATCATGTAGACATCCATCTGGCTGATATTGTGTTCTGTAATATTGGAGACACATTCTGGCAGCGCCACCTCCAGGCGTTCAATGACCTCTATCTTGGTGTCCTCAACCACAAGTCTCTCTTTGGTTGCCAAATGATGGCTGACTTATTTTCTCAAATGGTTTTCCATGTGAGCATGGGTAACCAATCACACAAGGATAAGCGCCTCCCACCCCATGCCACAGCTGTCTATTAGCAATCAAGTCAATGGAAGACAAGGAATATAACAAGTGTTATATAGAAGCCATCATAATTAATCCAATTGGTTCAACCCCTACCACCACCACCTCCCACCTGCCAGCCCCTCCTGCCCAATCCCAGACCTCTTAGGCCATCACCACCTCAACCCCTTTTCTCCTGCACTATTTTGCCTCATAGGCATCACTCTTTCTGTCCTAAATAAACTTCTCACTGCCAAACATTTGTTATTATTATTTTTATCCATAATTTTAATTTTTTAATTTCTCTTTGTTATTAGTTTGTTAGTTTCTTTATGTTCAGCTTATTTCCATAAAAGCATATGTTTACTATGCTGTGTATCTAGATCCATAACACAGTTATTTTTAGCTCTTTAAACATCCCCTTATGAAAGCATTAACAACAATTTGGTGATCAGCTCAATTTAAATTAGAAAATAATATATTTATTGTGTTTGGAGAAATTTGTTGCTGATTCAAATTAAAACCTTAATGATTAACTCTAAGCCATCCAGAAGCTGTGTGATAAAGTGATTTTTGTGAAAACTTTCTCTAAACACAATAAATATATAATTTTATAATTTAAATTTAGCTGATCATCAAATTGTTGTTAATATTTTTATTAGGGGGTGTTTAAAGAGCTAAATCAATACAGCACTTATGGAAGCAATGAAAAACACAAAGCAAACAACGCATATTGAGATAAGCGTAAAACATATACACAATGGGTAAAAAAATGGGATAATGTAGTAAATGGGAAAAAAAACAGGAATAAACAAAGAGGCAATAGTATCAGAATAATACATATTTTATTGGGGTGAAAGCTATAAAACATATGAAAAGGTTAGTAAAAAATCAATAAGAGAACTCAAGAAGTTATTGAAGAACCTTGACCCTAAAATTGCAGAGATCAAAATAAATTGACTGCAAGGTCAAAGCAAGAGTTAAGTCTGCCCTCCTTGAAGGGGAGAAAGTAGACAAGGTGTCTGCAAAGGCCTTTATGACCAAAATATCAGACATCCCTGAAAAGACAATCAAGCGCTTACTCAACATTCAGAAGACAGTGGTTGAGGGCCTCCAGTTTAAGGCGTACAATCTTTCTGTGCCATCTGTCTGGGTTGACAACCCCAAGATGGGCAACAGTGGCCATGTCAACAAAGTGTTGACATGGGCACTGTTGACTCAAAACTTGAAATCTCTTATGTTTTTTGCTAGTTGCGCTAGCTTAATTCTTTTTTTAAAGCATTCAGGGATGCAACCCCAGAAAACACAACAAAATTGTGGCCATTTGACACAATTTAATATTAAGCTTGATCAAAAACTCAATTTAACCAGATTTTTCCTTTACATTTACTAATAAAAATTAGTTTATTTTTTATTTGTTTTCACAACGTAAAAGTGTCAATGTTGACACTTTTTAAGCATAACCTATTTTTAATAACAAAACTAAAACATCTACAATAAAAAAATTAAGTGCACATTTAAAAATATTTTTTATTTAATTAATATATAGAAAAAGACATTGCACATACAGTAGATTGTTAAAATGTTCATGTTATAAATATATCTGTGGCACTTATTCCGGCTTTAATATCATACATGGATTAGTGGCTAACAGGGATCCAATAATTTAAGCGTGAGTTACTATGTAATTTACCATAGAATTTATTATTAAAAATAATGTCAACACTTGGAAACGTTGTCTATTTGCTTGTGATCATCTGCTGAGTGGAGTTAGGCAAATTAGAGTGGCACAATTAAGCTTAAATTAATATGCCACTTCATATAAAGTTTGTTGTAGATGACATTCTTGACACTTTACCCTTTTCATTACTGAAAAAAACTGTTTAACAACTTTACTTAAGCGCTATAGTAAAATATCATATTACCACTACCCAAATATTATTTTTAATAAAAGAATAAAGAACTTTGATACTTTTTTTACTTATTTTCAAATGTTTTTTTAAATTTTATTATGTGAACAAAAACACACAGAAAACAGCTGATATTTGCTAGCCTGCGTAAATTTAATTAAGTGTACTATGAAAAAACATAGTAAATTTTCAAAAAAATGTCAACAGCAACAATGTTGTCAAAAAAATTCTACAATTTTTCTAATTGACAGTGATAATTCAGCTTTTTTTACTAATTGTCACTCATAATGTCAATGCTTTTCACTTCTCACATAGAAAACTTTATGTTTTACATAATAAAATCATCTGAATTTTGGATATGTTGTATTTTTAACTTTCCTCTTTCATATTTTCTAATTTATAAAATAAAATCTATTTATAAAGCTAATACTTTCACATAAATCTCTTAACTTTTATCTTGTTATTTATGACTTTAATAAAATAAAAATACAAGTATTTTTTACCTTTTAAATGCCAAGAAAAGCCATATAGTGTTTTCTTTTTATATATTATGTTTTTAAGTTGTTTTGTTTTTTAAATACATTGCTTTATTTTAAACCCTTTTATTTATTATTTTAGGACAAGAACACCTCTAAGCAGCCCAAAGGAACCAAGCGTCCCTCTAAGCTAACCAAATCTACCAAGAAGAAGCCTGTCTCATCAAAGAAGGCCACCCTCAAGCCCTCTCCTGAGAAGAGCCCCATTCACTCCACTGGGGGAGAGGAAAATGATGGTTCCCTTACAGATCACAGTTTCTACAACTTTGCTTCAGATGAGGAGCCAACCAAGAAGAAGCACTCAGCCCAAAAGTCCCCACCCAAGGATAAGTCTCCTGCACACAAGAAGCACCACAATAAGCCCCCTTCTGCTTCCCCATCACCACCAAACTCCCCCCTTCCAGTTCATCCAGGAATGATTCAAAGCCCTGCCCCAATTACTTTCCTGGCTTCTGTCATGCTTCTGCTGGCCCCTGGGACCCTCTGTTGGCTCATAACATCTGTAATATTGATGGCAAATTCAAGGTTTCCTCTTCCTTGCCCAAATACTTCCCAATCATGAGTGTAAAGGGTGGGCTGGCCATGGTGGCCAATGGTTATATTTTCTCTTGTAACAGCCAACCGGGGCTTCAGAAGCTGGCACTATACCTGTGAGGGCTGCTCCTGCCCAGTCCAGATCAATACTGAGCGCTGGGACTTGGTACAGACCATCAAGGGTGAACACACTTTTGTGATGCCAAATACCACCATAGCCTGCCTCCTCAAGTGATATCTTGTCCAGGTCATGCCCACTTTAAAAGACCTTTCCCTAACCCTGCTGGCTGTGCTTGTATGCAAGTACCTCTCTCCTACCAACCTCAAGAGGGTGCCAACCCATACCCAGTTGGTCAAGTTTGTGAGTGATAGGCGTCAAGCCTCCAATTCCCTGGCCAAGAGCGCCACTACAATTGAAGACCTGGTCCTCACAGATGCCCTCGAAAAAACTGAGAATGGTGAGATGTTCCTGCTCCATGACAATGGGCAGGAAGTGAAGGATAGGATTATAGCCTATGCCACAACCCAAAACCTGGAGCAGCTCAATACTACTACCACCTGGCTGTGTGATGGCGCATTTTCAACCTTCCCAATCATCTTTAAGCAGCTTTGGGTCCTTCATGGGCAGTTCAATGACCAGGTTATCCCTCTTGTATTCTTCCTCCTGCCTGGTGCCAAGACAGAAGTCTACACCAGAGCATTTAAAATTGTCCAGGATGCTTTGAGCTCCCTTCTCATCAACCAGCTCCCCCCTCCCACTCACGCCACCAGAGAAAACCCTTCCTCCACCAAGCAGGATGAGTCCACCCTAGTTGCAGAGCAGCTAGCTCATGTGCGCTTGCTTGGGCTGAAGGTCATCATAATGGAATTTGATCAAGCTCAGTTCAGAGCCTTTGAGGCCACCTTTAATGGAGAAGTTCAGGGCTGCTTCTTCCATTTTAGACAGGCCCTCATCAAGAATCTCAAGAGCAAGAAGGAGCTTTTTGACAAGTATTTAATGATGGTAAAGGGAAGTGCCACTTTGCCATCACCCAATTTGCTGCCTTGGCTTTTGTGCAGCCAGAGCATACTGGGCTTGGCTTTGAGGCTCTCCTGGAGGATGCTTACGTGAAGAAGCACTCCATCATTTTCAAAGGCTACCTGGATTACTTTGAGCGACAATGGGTAGGCAAGAAGGTGACCACCTGGAGAGGAAAGAGCAGGGCAACTACCCCTTGGAATTTCCAGTAAGCCTGCCTCAAGGGAGAGATGTAGACCACCTCTAGCCTTGAGGTTTGGCACAAGCACTTGAAGACCAGGTTTGGGTCCAACCCTAAATACAACAAGTTCTTTGCCAAGCTGCAGGAAGAGCAGGCCAGAAATGTCTCCAAGTTTTGCAACCTAGCCAGCCAGGTGGCCCCCAAGAAGAAAAAGAGTAAAGATCAGGAGTACCAGGAGGCAGTGCAAAAGGTGGTGAAGAAGAATTATAAGGTGGCAGAAATCAAAAAATACCTTGAAGATGTTGCAACTGCTCTTGCTGGTGACTTTAATTAGCCAAATAAACTTTGCTTTGCTTTGCCTGGATTGATTTTACTTTTGGATTTTTATATTTTATATTTTTTCGGATAGTACATAGCTTTTTAGGTATAAATGGTAAGTTTCAGATATAGTTTCAATATGGTTTTGTAAGAAATATCTTATATTTTGTTAATTTATCTTTAAGGTATGAAATTTTTCAGTTATGCTTATATAAAGTATAATAAATTTAAATTAGAGTTTTCTTATATTTTGTAGTTATTATGATATGTAAAATATCTTTCTTTTTGGTTCATTGAAATTTTATTTTTATGAGAATAAAAAATAAATTTTATAATAAAGAGTGTAATTTACATAACAAACTTAAAAATAGTTGCTTATATCTCCTTATTCTTATTACTTATGGTAATTTTTTATTGCATTTTTGAATTCTCTGGAGTTTTTTTAGTATAATAAAGCATTTTAAAATATTTCTTATATTAAAAATGCTCAGGGTAAACTGTGTTGTTTCTTAAAAAGGTATCAACATCCAGGAGACAACATTATGTAAAACCAGGTTGTCACTTTACTATAGTGCCAACATTAAAAGTGTCAACATGGGTGCTGTTGCCCCAAGATGTATGCACACCTCAAGCCAGAAAAGTGCACCAGGAAATAAGACACTGAATTGTCAGTGTAATTGCTTGTGCCAAGAATGGCTAATCCTGCTGAAGCTGCTGGCAAGGAGGAAACACGCAAAGGTAACCTAAAAAACAAAATTAATAAAAATTCAAAATTCTTACCTTTTTTAGAAAACATAGACAGTGAAATCAGCTGGGTCCTGGTCCCCTTTGTCCCTGCCATGTTCTATGCCAACTACGCCAATCATGTGGCAAGGCAGCTGTTTCTGTCCCCCTGTCTTGCACAAGCTGGAGGACTGCGTCCATGTTACCTTTCCAATGTCACAGGAGGCATTGGCTGAGCTAGTGCATGCCAAGGGGGCATCTGAGTGGGCAGTTACTGCCTACAAGAATGCCCAACTGGTCTGCCTAAGCCCGGTATCACTCAGTGAAGTTTACTGTGTAAACTCCATTGAGCTTATTTGGGACATCCTGGCAACGCTCCCATTCAAGAACATACCAGAGATGGGCCAGGCCCATGCGGCTGCTTGCTTATGCTTCCCAGTGGAGCACACGCTTTCTTACCTGCTGAGAACTTTGGGCACACAGTAGGAAAATTGGCTGTTACAGACGCAACAGCTGTCAAGAAAACCAAGATCCTCCTTGCCAACTTCAGATTGGCCTGGAGCGCTGACAAGACAGGAGTTCCTCCAGCAATGGAGCTCACATTTGCCAAGACCAAGCACAAGAAGATTAGTACTGTGTATAGTAAACTCTGTGAGTTTACAGAAGCCTTTTCTGGACAAAGGTTTTATCTTGTTGTTTACCTTGGGTATCTCTTTTACTTCAGGATGGGCGCCAGCGTGGAGGATCTGGATAGGGTCCTTCTTGGGATCAACAAGGACAGGCTCTCTCTGGATGAGAAGAAGGTCCCCCAGGTTACGACTTGGTGGACCACATAATCCAGGACACCCTGGTCCTGGCTGGGATATACAGGTTTGCGCCCCGCCTGAGAAGCTGCTAATGCACTCCCATCTGACCCTACTGCCTTTCACCAGCAGGCAGGAGTATTTCAATCAGGGTGTATACACTGTCTATGGTGTGGCAGTGGAAGTTGTGCGTCACCTCCATTGCTGGGTGGGTACATACTGAAGAACCCATTACAGGCGCCCTTTAAACTCTCTTTTCCAATAAATATTTTTACATTGTAGATTATTTTTATTTATAATAATTTTCATAATTTTTATTTTAGCAAACAAGTTTTGCAAAATAAATCCTGGATAATGTTTTCATAAAATCATAATAATATATTTTAATAAAATATACCTCTACTTTGTACATTATACATTTATTTTTTAATCCCATTTTTATATTTATTTGATAATAGTGATATAAATATATTTGCGTAATCCAGTATCAAGTGTTTGGGATAGCCTCATATGCCATAATAATAAAAATTAATATAAAATAAAATAAATTACTTACCTCCATTGATGGTCTTGCCAAATGTGATTGTGGGCTTAGAAGCTTCTAAATATAAAAGGTTGATTAATAAATCTTAAATAGTAAATTAGAGAATATAAAAAAGTTGGACAAGCTAAGCCTTTAATTGATTGGCTGTTTGGCAAGGCATGAAGGGATGAATAAATCAGTGTGGCCATAGAATTTGGCCACAGTCTCAGCTGGGAGGGTGTGGATTCCAGTGTTTAGCAAATAAAAGAGGTCCTTGGTCCCAGTTGGGGTCCCACGCTTGACAACTTAAATGAGCCACCCAAAGACCTCCTCAATGGGATTTAGAAAGGGCAAATAGGCAAGGAGGAAGAGAAGGTGCAAATTTGCCATGGCCAATTGCTGGGGGCCCACTGCAATGCTGGTGTTGATTGATGGAGATTCAGCAAGAATATCCAGCACTTTATGGAGACCATTATTATCCAGCACAATTACATTGGTGAAGCCAGGGCTTGTGCGCCTCAGGTGCTCCTGGACCAATCAGAGGAATTATAGAAAGTTAGGGCTATTGTGAGAACACAATATCATAAGATACAGCTCGACCCCCTTTGAACCAAGGAGAGCCATCATTGAATAGGCTGTGGCACGGACTGCAGCATGCTGAGCTACCCCGTCATTGGAGACTTTTGGGACATACCCATATGCATTGCACATAGATAAGGCAAATGCCAATTCATTAATATAGTAAAATTTGACTGTCCCCTTGTTTTTGAGGGCAGTGTATGCCTCAGTGTATTTTTTCCAGGTCTTGACATTGGTTGGGCTGTTTCTATTATAGGGAGATATCCTGAGATTTTCCAGGAAAAGTGCATTCCCTTTACCAGATGATATTAAAAGGAAATTGAGGCCTCAACCCCAAAAGTAGATTTGACTACAGCCTGTATATTTGCTAGTCTAAGATGACAATCTTGGGTTATCCACTGGTGGATTGCCCATTTTTGCTCCTTGGTGAGCATGGTGGACATACACAGGGATTTCTCTGAGGCAAGGACATGGCCAGTATTGATGAATTTATTGAAGGTCTTCAAGTTGTACTAGGGATTCACCCCAACAAGAGCTGTGGCTGTCTTGTAGTCACCAGATTCCTCTATAAGCCTGAGCAGGATGATGCGCTTTATGTCAGGAATGCGCTTCTGAGCGGGCTTTGTGGGTTCAGACAAGCCAGGATCCTGATTGGTGACAGGCTTGTAAGGCATGGGTACCTTTTTGTAGAAGGCTGCCATCTTTTTTAACACCAGCTGTTCCTCATCAGTTCTTTAGAACTTAGGCTCCTTGTCCTCTTCCTGGTTGCCATCACTGACTTAAGGCTTGTAGCTAGTGTCAAGTACAGGCTTAATCTTTTCCATCATGGCTGACGGGACCAACTCTTGGCAGTACACAGCGTCAAACACATGTGAAGTAAGTTCTACCTCCTTTTTTCTAACTGTTTTGGTAGTGGTGACCTTAGTGGGCTTCTGGGTCAGCTTGGGGACCCAAGGGTTGATGCTCTGCACCCTAGCAGCTTGTGCTCCTTGAAACAGCTGTGTCAGTGCAGCGTCACTATTGATCTCTCCTCCATCTCCTTCCTGAGTAGGCACTTGGGTTGCACTAACTCTGTTCTTTGACCCACAGGGGCAACCGCAACCGCGGCGCACAATGGGTGCAATTTCACTCTGTTGTTATGTTCCTTCCATTTATTAATTTAATAAAATACTAAATAAATTTCAAATAATTTACTCCCTAATTTTTGCTTTTATCTGAATATGGATATTTATTTAGAGTTTTCCTCACCCAATATCCCAATCATAGATTTTTTATTTCTAAATTACTTGTTTTTGGTTTTACAACACCCATTTTAGAACACCAAAATATTTTCCACCATTTTTCCCAGATTTTACGCCAAATTTAATCATCCTGTTGTAACTGTTCTGTTTTAGAAGAGTTACAAGGGGAAAATATTTAAGAACTAGATAATAATCTTTATTGGGAGATAGTTATTATATAGTCATTGTGAATCATGGATAGCAGGAAAATGATAATGTTGATCACACAGTGGGATGGTGAAGGGGGTGGTTTGATCCTGGTAATGAGTCAAGTGCCAAAACAAGGTATCCACCATAAGAGATCATCATCTGTTCATGTTGTTGGATTTGGAAATTTGAGTTGACTTCCTAGTCTGGCTTTGAGTGACTGGATAATTGGATTGCAGGTCACAAACCTGCTTACTCAGAACCTTGTTGGCGGGTCAAGCCTGCTGTTTCAACAATCCAACACAATATTTTTGAAATTTGTGTTTCAGATTGTGTGCCTTATTTTAGATACCTTGGTATCATTCTTGATTACAATCCATTGCAAACAACAATTGAGTGGGTTTTTACATATTGAGTTGTTATTGTGTTTTGTTTTTGGTTTGAGTTTTGACTCACCACGTGTGAGTGTATTTTGTCACTGATTTACATAGTAAACATATGGGTCATTATTTTTCTTGTTATGCCTAAGCGCTAGACTGATTATTTTATAACTTAATTACATATTCAAATTATTCAGAAATATTAAAATACAATCAATGTCAAATCTTTAATTGATCTTGGGCTTAGATATTTTTTTAAAAAAATAATTTATCAATTTTAGAATTGAAAATTGCACCTTATAATATTGCTGGAAATATCTTAAGTGCTACTACATACTACAAGCTAAAAATATTTATGATGAGTTACATGGGAGAGTAATAGCAGCCCCAAAGCTATAAATGCTATTACCCTATCTTTGGCTCATCATAAATATTCTTAGTTTGTTTCAAAAAAGGTTGTTGTTTTTGAAAGACTGATAACTCTATTTAAAATACACCCTCTAGTAAGCTGCCCTACTTCATGAACTTGCCCTAATGCACTACTAGCATCTTCTGATATTTTTGTTTCTCTGGTATCATCACATGATTTCAAATGATAATTTATCTCAGAATATTCTGAGAAACTTTCAAATGTTAAAGGTGAAGTATACAACTTCCCATCTTTCATCAAATATGAAAGATTAATGTGCAGATTTTTAACTTCAAGCTCTCTCCTTATAGGCCTAACTTTTCTCTCATAAATATAAAATAATGACTTTTGAGAAATATTTGAGCATGATAGTGCTGATTTATATAATTCTTTTCTTTTTTCTTCTTGCTCAAAAACCATTTTAATATCATTTATATTCTTAATATAAAGCTGATTTTCTTTCTCTTTTAATGTTTTTGATATTACACCAAAGTGTCCATCAACAATACTTTTCCCATGACATTCTACAAATCTATTGTATTTAATAGACCCTTTAATGTATTGTGGTGCCTCTTTAAATAGATAATATAAGAATTCATAGGATCTAAAATGATTTCCATTATCAGTCCATACTTTGATATTATTTATTTTTTTAAACTTATCTGATTTAAGAAGACTTATTAGACATTCACCTGAAAACAAAGAATCATGAGACAATATTTGAGATAAGAAATCATGGTATTCATATTTATCTTTATTGTTTTCTTTAAATACCAATGCAAACCCCAATAAAGAAATAGGTCTTTTGGAATAAAAACAGTTATTGGTTTCAATTGGACCACCACCAACTTTTAAATTCTCCTTAAAATCTATGACTATAATACATGATTCATTATCTAATTCATTGATATCTTTCTTATATTCCCTATTTTGATGAGCATAAAAGTCTTGGTGCTGATTAATAGCTTTTAAGTCACTGTTTATAGATTCTGGCAATAATAAGTTTTTACTTTCACATTCTTCTTTTCTTTTTTCTAAGGATGATTTTAAGTTACAAATATTACACATGTTGGTTTGTTTTTTACTCTTTATTATATTTTTTGGTATTAATTTATAATAAGTTGAAAGTGATATTGAAATTTCATTTTTTATTTTCATATTTTCATATATTTCTTTTTTGTTTTTAATAGAGAATGTTTTATTTCAGTTGAATATTCATTCATTTCTTTTTCAGTGTCTTTATAAAAAAATTATGGTGCTTTTTTTGTAAACTGGCTTGTTTCAAAAGAATTTTTCAGTAGTTTTTTAATTATTTTTTTGATTATTTCTTTTTTTAATGAATAGTTATTATCTTTTTGGCTTTTTTTGTTTAAGCTTACATTTTTATTTTTATTTATTTTTCTTGAGTATTCAAACTCACTTTTGGTTATATTAAATCCCATATCAGTAAGCTCTTTTAAAGAGTAACTGGAAGTAACCAGAGATCTCAAGGCTGGAAGATGCTTTTGAGGAGCAGATTTCAGATGATCCTTTAAGTTGTCAATTATCCCATTTAGTTTATGATTTTGAATTAAAGGAATGAACTCTGTTTCTCCAAACTCAGTTTGAGTGAGGAAGTGATTGATGAAGGAATTAAGATTGCCTCCAGAAACAAAGAGGAATGATTTCTTTAGCATAGCAATTATTTCTCTTTTTGTTGATGCTCCCAGTGAGGAAAATGGCTTCATGGCAGAAGTAAAGTTAACAGATTTCATAATATTGGATTTGTGATTGCTGATAAAGAGATGCTTTGTAGAGATGCCTTGCAGAAGAGTGCTGGTTGCAGGAATTATATCTTTTTGTGAAGATGGTTTGAAGTAAACCTTAGGTGGTGCTTTAGCTCTTATATACCAAGCCTTATGAAACCATTCTGAAAGAAATGATGTGATAGCTTTATTTACAATTTCAACTTGAATTTGTATTTCTAGAATGAATGAAATCCTCAGTTTTCATGCACAAGTGATATGTGTATCAGCTAAGCATCAAATTACATCATATCCTCTTTGTAATCTATGCAAATCAATTAAAATGATGTATTAACTTAATTATAGCTGTTCCGCATATTTTTAAAATGATAAAATATTAAAGAATTGTATTTAAAAAATGCTTAATTTGAGGTTTGCAGTTCACTTGAACCTCAAAATTCATCTAAACAGCAAATAAATTAATGTCCTAACTTTAAACTACCATAAAATCCTAAATAATTAAGCTTTTTAAATAAAATAAAATGCGGAAATGATGCTCTTGATTTTATCTTTAAAGTGTCAAATAAAAATCATATATTAATTAATGAAAAGTTAACATTTTAAAGCTTTAAGCAATCTATTTTATTTCATTATCAAAATAATATAATAAAATCTGACATATGCTCTTTTAAATTGCTTTTGCTTTAATATTCAATATTATATATTAAAATTTTAACATCAATGAAAAGATAAGATACTTAGCTTCATTTTGATAGTTTAAAGTGTGAAAAAACATTAACTTTTTGTTGAGTTATTACTGTTTTAAATATAAACATTTGTAATTTGATTTTTTCAAAATTGAATTGTGTTATGCTGCAACTTGGGCAGCATGTGTATTAGAAAATGGCCTAATCCCTAAAATAATGACCCATATGTACACCAAAAGTCAACTCACATCATTTTGTTTATGAATCCATGTATTTTGGTTTCTATTTTGAATAGTTTTGTTTAGCATGAGCACTTTGTTACTGTCATGACCCATTTCTCCACTAACACCCAAAATCCCTGTTAACAGAGTGTATATTACACTGATAGTTGGAATTTGCTTAAATCTGAGTTCATTTTGTTTAAATCTGAAGTTTTTTGCTTGTTGCCAAAGCTTTTAAAACTACTGTATAGTACTAATTATTTTGGTTTAACTGTTATCAATTATAGTTTACAGAATAAAAGGCTCTATTTACTTGCAACAATTATAAGACACATCATTTGGCCTTTTTAATAGGTTAAGCATATAAAAGCAATAGCTACTTGGTACTTTATAGCTCTTTTAAAAAATATTTTTAAAATGAACTAATTTTTGAATCCAAATCAGATTGTGGGTTGGTTTTTGGTTTTGGTAGTACCTGCAATATGATTGGGCTTAATTTATTAATTAATGACCTATATCTATATCAATTGGCCTAATTCTTAAAGTTATAGTATATATGTTATTTAATACCTGCAATGAATACATTTGTTTTCAAAGCTATGGCGACAAGCAAATTTGAGCCATCTGTAAGCGAAATGAACTCATATGAAAACGAAATCAACTCAGCTCAGAACAAAATAGAAGCGAACCCGAATATATTGTTAATTGATATAAAACTATTGATTTTGGTTTCATTTTAAGCTGAGTTGATTTTTTACAGATGAGTTAATTTGCTTAGCGCCATAGCTTTGAAAACTACTGTATTTTAAAAGATCATATTCTTATAGGTAAGTGCTTTATTTGATTCCTTGACTTATAATTTCCCCAGAACTTTTGGAGATGAAAGGCTTTGGAGTACTTTTAATAAACAAGTTACATTGGAAACTGTTGTGCCTGGAGTAGCAGTTTAATATATAGGGCCTTTTCTATAGAACAAGAAAATTGAAATTTGATAAATGGAAACTTAGTCTATATGTACGTTGCTCAAACAAGCGGCGTCATTTAGGCACGTGATAACAGTTACATGTCTAAACAGCCAACAAAATGTAAGTAGTCTATGGATTGGGCAGTAGCAACATGACAAACTAAAGGAAGAAGCGACGGCGAGTGGTTTCCATATCTGTCTAAAGAGAGAAATCAGCAAGGAGCCGATTAAATTCAATACCTTGTGTTTCCATTCATATTCTCCATTATTGGGGTCATATAGGCCTCTCTGAAGCCATTTAAGCTTCAGGGTAAATCTTGGGCCAAGTTCTTGAAGATCAGCCTTTTCTCCGCTCCGGAAAGCATAACTGAATTCTTAATAGACTGTATAAACACTCAATTTACCGATGTCTTCGGAAGAAGATAAAATCTCGCTGATTGTGGAAGGTTGCAACTTGTCTACCCTGAAACTCTGGAACAGGAGGAAACAGAGAATGGAACATACGACCAACTAAGTGGCCCAATCGCGTTGAGAAGTTATTTAAAATCAGTTCCGGCTGATGAGCAGAGGAACGGCCATGACCCTAAAGCTTAATCAAGTTGCTACCATCAGGTCTTACATAAATCTGCTTGGATAGCACAATACCAGATAGCTTAAAGTAAGCTGTTGGGCCGTTGGGAAGATGAATTAAAGTGATGGAATCTGATCCCTTTAGTCAGACTTCTTAACAGTTTCTTACTAGGTTTTTGTGCATCTTCGCCAATGATTATCACGTCGGTAAACTCTCGCTTTTTACCAAACTCCATAATATGAGATATTTCAAACTGATATCCTCTTCTAATAAAGTGTGAATCGGGAACAATATCAACGAGTTCTTCAGCAAATGCAAACAATTTCTAAGAATGATTTAGCCAAGAAAAGATGTATACACCAAAACCAATCAGAAAAATAAAATATTAAAACTACCGCCAAACTGATCTATAGACAAATATAAAGAAACTAGATCATAAAAACAGTGGTATAACTAAAACAGAAACGCAACAAGGTTGGATTTTAAAGCGATAGTTTCTAGATACAAGAGTAGATACGGACTCAAGAAAAAGCTGATGAAACTCAAAAGAATATAGATAATACTTACATCGCTGGCATTCTTGGAGGTAGTTATCATAACTTTTGGTGTAACTTCCTTTTTGAAATAATCTCCATATTCATCTTCAGCATCTTCTTGTTTGATCTAAAAATTGAACTAAATAAGAAGCAATCAAAAAGAACCAAGTAAATATAGGAAGATTGGATAGTTATCTTTTTTTATATTGCTCAACAAATTATTTCTTAAGGCAATCTTGCAGCGTTTTATTTATTTTATAGTTTATCATAAATAAAGAAACTTATTTTATTACCTGTTCATCATCTTCATCAACGAAAGTTTCGTCAAATTCTCTTTTAGATTCAAGGGTTTGAGGAACGAATTCAGCCAATCTTTTCTAATACATGGTATTTGAGTTTTGAGTCGAGTTGATTTTTGATCAAAAGCTTTTTTTGACAGACAAATATAGCCTGGGCTTAATTTAACTAAATCGGTTAAAATACCTCTTTCAGGCTAGGGTCAGCTTTCTCTTCCTTATTACGGATTTTTCCTAGCCTCTCTTTTATTTTTCTCATGCTCTTTCTTATGTTTTTGGAAAAGCTGGCTTCTCAAAATCTTGTTCTTGATTGTCTTGAACTTCTGGGTTTCATGCGGGGCTTCATCCATTTTTTTGAATAGATTTCCGGTTTATTATACACTAGTATATATTGGTTATTAAGGTTGTCAAGCTGTCAACCTATGTTATTTTGTGTGGCTGACTGTGGAGTTTTCTTATTTAAAAAGGTTGACTCCAAAAATTATCCTGAGTGCCTGCTTCATTCAACTTTAAGCTGCTCTTCCCATAAAGTTTTCGAATTGAGAATGGCGTGATAGCGTTAACGCCAAATTCGTTGAATTTAATAAATTCAACCGAATTAGTTAACGCTGATGAACCCCTATAAAACTGAATTCGACTCACCTTAAATAAACTGTCCTTTATTCCCTTAGCTAGGTGGTTGCCCCGTCCAAGGACAGAAATCAATTGAATCTAATATATTAATCCAATCTATTTTGTTGGATCTTTAGTTTTGGGTTTTTTAATAGCAATCTAATTTAAAATAATATTTAAACTATCGTAACTGTGCTGTTTTAGCTAAGTTACAAGGGGGAAAATATTAAAAACTAGATAATATTCTTTATTGAGAGATAATGACTATATAGTTAATGTGAGTCATGGATAACAGGAATATGATAGTGTAATAACCAGTTATGGTAGGTACTACTTGCAGCAGGTATGGCAGGAGGTTGGTGAATTGGAAGCCAGTAAGGGCGGTGATGATTGGGTAGATGGTCATCAACCAACGGAAGACTTTAGCATGGAGGTTGTATCTTCCTAAGCTCCTGGTGAAGTACGTTAACACATAGTACATGGAGATGTACACTGCAATGGAAAGCGTGGAATACGGGGACACCAGGGGAGGCCAGGAACCAGAGTCAGAGGAGTTGAGTTGTCCAGGGTCATAGTGAGGATCATGACCTAGCCCTTCTGGTGAGGGGCCAAAGAACTCTGGTCCTTGTTGGTAGCCCCCAATCCCAAGGCAAGCTGTAAGCACAGCTGTGAAGATGAGATAGTTCATCTTCCTTGGATTGGAGGGAGTTGGCAGGGACTAACTAGTTTAAAGTTGACTTAAGTTTTAAGTAAATTTAGCTTTATTGAGGGTATTAATCTCAATAATAGCACAAGCTATTACTGAGGGGGGTCCCCTATTTATAGTCCTTTTCACTTGCAAAACTTTGCAAGTGGAAATGGAAACAAGAGATCAGGGAACCCAAAAGTTTGGAAAATGTTATTGGGAATTGGGGTTGGAGAAAGTGGCCAAATTCTTGTTCCTTGACAATCTGTTGGGGGTTTGGCCATTCTTGACTAGAGCCAATGATTTCCCCTGGGAGTGGAGTCAGGTGATGTTGAAGGCACATGGAATTTTCACAATCTATTTTGGTCTTGGAAAGCTTAGTTTGGATGGGGTCTGGACTCAAGCATGTGGTTTGTGTCACAGTAGGTTCCATCATGCTGGGAATTATCCGCCCAAGCAAGAAGGCTCAAAAAGCCGGGAGACCTTTATCAAAATTGACCAAGTTAATGGATTTAAATCAAACAGTCAATTGGAAATGGGTTACGGCTGCTCCAGTTTGTCAGCTGAAACCTGTTCCTCCTTGCAAATTGACATTGATAAATTGGCGTAATTTATGGGTCACCCAATATGAGCTTGTTAATCAGCATGGTCATCAGAAACTGGTCACACAAGTGTTCTTTGCAACCTGGACCAGATACTTACTTGACAATGTGAAAGGAATAGGAGGTCAAGACTCAGGTGGTATTGCTTAGTTGATTTTGATATATATTGAATAATTTTCACTGTTTTAACTCTAAGAGTTGAGTCCTCCCAAAATTTTACTCAATAAAAATCATTTATCCCCAGTTCTAATTTACTTTTCAAAATGCATCCTGTGGTTGGGTTGTTACAATATATTCCGTACAATCTGATTCTCAACTAAATCATTTCTGGAAGATGGGGTCCTGCAGTTGGAACTTTGTCGTTGGTGCTGCCCAATGTTAATTTTGCGCTAACCAGTTTTGAAGCTCCCCCCATTCTTGAAACTGAAAATTGTGTTGCCTCCCAATGTCCAGAATTTTATTCTGAAGATTTGTTGATGTTGTCTAAGGCCATTTATCTTGGGCTAATTTGGTTAGGATTAATTGTTCTGCTTAATCCTGGTATTACAATTGGAAATTTTACAAAAAGATATTTGAAGCCACGTTGGTGGTTAATCATTAATTCTATGTGGATTTGGGTGGTAATTCCCCATCACTTAGAAACAGCTTCATACTATCCTGTGATTTCCATCACAGTTTGGTCCTCTGAATCTCATTGGTTTGGATTTGAATTGTTCTCAAAGTTTGAAACCTGAATTTTCCCATCTTCTGGGGAGTCAGAATATTTCACAGAATCTGAACCCTGAATTTGCCCTTCTTCTGAAGGGCAGGAATCAATCAATATTTTCCCCTTTGAAAACAGGGAATTTTCTGATTGGCTGCAGGTAATGGGGGCTGCTGATTGGGTGTGGGTTGGGGCCTGGGACCTGGGTGGGTGGCTGGCAGCTGACCGGGACCCAGGGAGCAAGCAGGTGGGCTGGTGGCGGGCCCGCTGGCAGCTGGGTGGCTGGCGGGCGAGCTGGCTGGGCGCTGGGAGGCTGGCGGAGGGTGCTGGCGGGCGCCTGCTTGGATGTTAAATTATTCTTGCTATTAAATTCTGTTTCTTCCTTGGTTTGATTTTTATTTTCCCCAATTATAGGGGGAAAGTCATCATTAAATTTTGCCCCCTTGACCATAAAACTCCTTTTCTTTTCCAAACTTGTCCTCCAGTGATAATTTGGTTTATGTCAGGAATATTCATGACAGATAGTGTTGATCACATGGTGGTATGGTGAAGGGGGTGGCTTGATTCTGATAATGAGTCAAGCGCCAAAACAAGGTATCCTCCGTAAGGGATCATCATTTGTTCATGTTGATGGATTTGGCAATTTGAGTTGACTTCCTAGTCTGGCTTCAAGTGACTGGATAATTGGGTTGCAGGTCACAAACCTGCTTACTCAAAACCTTGTTGGCAAGTCAAGCCTGCTGTTTTGACACCCCCTGACTGAAGGTCGGCCTCCTCTGGGGGTAGGTTGTCAGGGAAGTTGTCAGGAGCCCGGGCGCCATACTGGACTAACTGTTGTTCTGTGGCAGGTAGGGCGGTCTTGTGCTGTCTCTGTCTTGCTTTGCAGGGTCTCAGGCAATCATGGTGGAGGATTTTGTCTTGTTTACGTTTTTGGAGTCCTTGCACAAGGTAAGTGTTATTTTTGTTTACCTTTAAGATGATTGCTGGTACTACTTTTTTGGGTTGTAGTTTGCTTTTGTCAACGTTCATGACCCAAACTTTGTCACCAACTTCATGTCTGTCTTTGATGGAGATGAATGTCTTTTGCAGACGCTTGTTTTCTCTTTCTGTTTGATCATCATTGGCCTCTATGACCTGAGGATCTGAACGAGGGGGGACCTTGCTTGGAATCTCCAGCTTGGGCCCTGATAGTGTTTGAATGATATTGGGCTATGTTCCATATACCAACTCAAAAGGGCTTGTCCTGGTGGATCTGTTCACACAAGTTTGGCATACAAGTAGTGCAATCAATAGCTGCTTATATCAGTCTTCAGGTCTCCTGGCGGTGAGCTTGACTAAGGCTTGCACAAGGCTGCCATTTAGCCGCTCCACACGTCCATTGGACTGAGGATGATATGGTGTTGTCACAGTGTTTGACTCCATTCTTGGTGAGGTATATGTTGGTATCTTCAGAGGTCAATTCTTTGCCTCTGTTGGTCATCAGGAGTTCTGGCTTTCCAAACTTGCTAATTATTTCTTTTCCCGTGAACTGCCACACATCATTGCCAGTATGTATCTTTACTGCTTGTGCTACTGGTCATTTGTGGTAAAGTCTATTGCGGTGATGATGTACTTCTTCTCATAATGCTTTCCTGGCATGGGGCCTACAATGTCTAGGGCCCACACCTTGAAGGGTAGTTGCGTATGAATAGGTAGTACTGACTTAGGTGGGGTTTTGCTTCTTGCAAACTTCTCACATACTTTGCATTGCTCCAAGACTTCCTGAACGTCTCAGTAAAGGGTTGGTAACTATTCTTTGTGTTTAAGTAACTTGTAGAGGTTGCAACTTTTTTTGTGCCCTAGGTCTCTATGGTAACGTAGGATGGTGTCAACTTGCTGATGTGTGGGAATATAAGGGATGGTAGTTCCACCGGACATTTTTTGGTGCAAGGTTCCATACACATCAGCAAATAGGTGTTTGTTTTTGATGACTGTTTCTTTTGCTATGTTGGTTGTGCCAGGGGGAAGCCTTTGTCCTTTGTCCAAAGTACCAAGAGGGGCCAGTCTGGGTTAAGCCCATTTTCTCCTCTTTTGGCATGGATGTACAGGCGCAAGAGTGTGTCCACCATGGCAAGTTCTAGACCAGGTTTGTATTGTATGAGCATATTGAATCTCTCTAAGAGTTTCATCCAGTGGGCTTGATGGCGGGATAGATTTGCTTGAGTTTTGAAATATATGAGCAACTTGTGGTCAGTCAGTGCCGTGAATTCTTCCTGTTGTTCCAGATAATAGCGCCATTTGACTAAGAAGTGTACAATGGCCAACAGTTATTTGTTGTGGATAGGTTATTGACACTTGCCATCTATCAACTTTTGTGATTCATAGGCTACAGGTAGGAAGTCACCATCATTATTTTTGATTTGTAGTACTTCCCCAATGGATACATCTGAGGCGTCAGTTTTCATTTGGTATTCCCTGTCACGTTTGGGGTATTGCAGAATAGGTGCTAATATGAGTTTCTCCTTGAGACTTCTGAAGAAGAGGTCACATTGGGGGTCCATACAAACTTGGATTTGGCGCCAGTTATGGCAGATAAGGGGGCTGTCAAGACACCACAGTCAGGTATGAAGCGGCGTACATAGGCCACTATCCCCAGGAAGGTGCAGAATTCCAACTTATCCTTGGGCGGTGGCATCTTGCAGATGGCCTGTATCTTTTGACTGTTGGGTTTGATGTCGTCTTTTGAGACTATGTGTCCCAGGAAGGGTAGTTGCTTGCAGAAGAACTGGCACTTGGAGGGCTTGGCCAGCAGCTTGTGTTATGCCAAGGTAGCAAAGACTGCCTCTAGGTCTTTGTGGTGCTGTTCTACCAAGGGACTATAGACAATGATGTTGTCTAGGTAGACTAAGGCATGCTTGCCTATGTGTGGGGCAAACACCTTGTTCATGAAGGTCACAAATATTGAGGGAGTGTTTGTCATACCAAAGTTGAGTACCACACACTTTTATGAGCCATATTTAGTGTGGAAGGCTGTTTTGGGAATGTCTTCCTCCTTAATAAAAATCTGATTGTAGCCTGCTTAGGTCAATCTTGGAGAAGACTGTGGCTCCACCCAAGGCGTCAAAGAGGTTGTCAATAAGTGGTAGTGGGTAAAGATTCTTGATGGTAACTTTGTTTAGGGCTTGGTAATCTGTGACTAGACGCAGGATACCATCTTTCTTGGCCAAAAAGAATACAGCAGCCTCAAAGGGAGATTATAAAGGGCAGATAAGTCCTTTCTCTAATGCTTCCTTGAGGTAAGCACATAGGGTGTTGTCTTCATTTGGGGTCAGACAATAGATAGGTTGTGCTTTGGGTACAGCTCCTTTGAGTTGGATGTAATGTTGGATATGTTTTTCTGGGGGTAACCCAGGTAAAGCCTCCTTGAAGATTTCTGGATGGCAGGCTACAATTTTGCAATCCTGAGGCATGGAGATATCCTGGTGTTCTTTGAAGTGTATTATCTTGTACTGGCAGGAGTCCCAGTCAATTTTCTTCAGGTTTCACTTTTTGTCCAGGGTCTCTGTAATGCACACAAAGATATGGTTGCGTAGGAGTTGATTCACTGAGTCAGGGTAGATCTGGTGGTTGACGCCTTTGTGTTTGATGGTCAATACCAAGGTTTCCCAGTCTTTTGTGGGGGTTGTTCTTTTGCAACCAATCCAAACCCAGTACAATTTCAAACTTTGGAAAGTCAATGACGGGGCCTTGGATGGTGGAATGCAGGTTTGCAAGCATGACAGAGAAGGGGGTGGCTTCCCTTATTACAGCAATGTGATATTCATCAGCCAAAACCACTTTTTTAATCCGTAAAGGATTAGTGACTAGCTTGAACTTATCCACAAAGCTGCTGTTGACTAGGGTTCAATCCACGCCCAAGTCCAGGAGTGCTGAGCCTGTGTAACTGCAAGAACAGAAAGGATAGGACATCAGTTTATTGGTATGTCTGGCAATGGTGTACAGTACTTGGACCTCTGAGGGTACTTGGATCATTGGACATTGGTCCACGTCCTTGGGTTGGTACTCATCATTGGGCAAGTCAGGAGTTGTGCAGGGAGAGCTTGGCTTGCTTAATGCTCTCCCCTGGCTTTTCCCTTGTCTTGGCTGTCCTGTGTGGCAGTGACACAGAAATGTGTATAGTTTGACTGGCCATTGTTCCCACTTCCATGTCCATTTGAACCTGCAGGTTTATGGTATCTGTTGTTTCTGTTATTTCTAGGGGGTGGTCAAGTGGAGCGCCCACCTGTGTGAGAGTCTTTGGGTCTCTCTTGTTTTCCAGTTTGTGCTTTGTGAAGAGTTTTGGATGTTTGCTCTGCTTTCTCCGCTTTGTAATACAGGCTCTGTAAATTGGTCACTTGGTCCAGGTTTACATGCCTCATTATGTGCAACTTGAGGGCGTTGTAGTACATGAGGTGTGTGGCTGGGGTGTCAAAGGCCATGTCAGAGGGTGTGTGTAGTCAGAGTTCCTAATAGGCGCAGGTGAGCTCCTTCACAGTGCCTGTCTGGGTTAAGTTCTTTACTTGACGTATGATCATGAGTGCAGTGTCCTTAAGCACAAATCTTGCCAAGAAGTCTTATTTGAAGGTATCCCAGTTCTTCTCAGTATGTTCTTTGTGCCACTTGTTGCACCAGGTGCAAGTGTTGTGGGCCAGTCAGATGGATATTTCTGCAATCCAAAATTGCTGCAGGCATTCCATTTA
This sequence comes from Entomophthora muscae, assembly GCA_014839935.2. Lineage (NCBI taxonomy): Eukaryota > Fungi > Entomophthoromycota > Entomophthoromycetes > Entomophthorales > Entomophthoraceae > Entomophthora > Entomophthora muscae. The sequence goes on along the minus strand of QTSX02002859.1, from coordinate 626,255 downwards.
GGCCAGCTTTCTCTGGGCGGACTGGATCCATGTGGCAGCGTTGTTGTTGTCAGCCCCGGCAAAAGGTTCCAAGGCAGCGTTTTGGAGTCTTTGGGCTACATAGGCAGGCATGGTGCTTTTTTCAGTTGGTTGTGGAATAGTGACGGCTGTCTGGAAGAACCCTTGTGCAGACATGGCATTGAAGGCAGGCAGTGGGATCACTGTATTCTGGTACAGGACAAAACCATCAGGTATCTCGGCACCAGGGATGTACAGAGTCCAGTCTAGCAGGAGGCCAGACATGATTCTATCAAGGATTTGTTGGCTGCGGCAAGTACGGGCAACAGGCAGAATTTTGGGGAACAAAAGTAGGATGGGGAACCCTTTCTGCTACCAATGTTGTAACTGTACTGTTTTAGCAGATTTACAAGGGGGGAAATATTTAGAAACTAAATAATATTCTTTATTGAGAGATAATAATTATATAGTTATTATGATTCATGGATAACAGGAACATGATGGTGTTGATCACACAGTGGGATGGTGAAGGGGGTGGCTGGATCCTGGTAATGAGCCAAGCGCCAAAACAAGGTATCCTCCATAAGGGATCATCATTTGTTCATGTTGTTGGATTTGGAAATTTGAGTTGACTTCCTAGTCTGGCTTTGAGTGACTGGATGATTGGTTTGCGGGTCACAAACCTGCTTACTCAAAACCTTGTTGGCAGGTTGAGCCTGCTGTTTTGACAAAACAGGCTTTTTTAAAATAATAGTTCAATTTTTATTGATTTAAAATAAAATTGCATATTCCAAGTATAAATAATTAATAGAATGTAAATACAAATAAGTGGAGTATTACTATTAAGTTTAGTGAAGCTAAATTAAAATTTAATACAGTAGTTTTTGTAGCTCTGGCACTAAGCAAAAATAACTCATATGTAATTAAAATCAACCCAGATGTAAGCAAATTGAAACCCAACAAATTTATATTGATTTACAAAAGATTATGGTTCATTTCTATTTTGTTCTGAGGTGTGTTGATTTTGCTTACATATGAGTTATTTTTGTGTGATGTCATAGCTTTTAAAACTACTGTGTTGCAATGTCTATGATTACTCTCTCTTGGGGAATTAAGTCCCCAAGTGACTCACTGAATGATTCTCCAACTAATCATTAAGTTGATGGCACTGCTATCATTTGGCCATCTATTACAGGAAGCAAACATTTCAAATCCTAAGCAGAACATAACTTGGCCAAGCCTTGTGACTTAAGAGGAACAATCACTTGGATAAGCACCATGACTACCATGACATACATGGTCAGTATGTGGCTTTTCATGATACCATATAATATCCTGTATTCATATTCAGTAAAGTATCATTATCTTCTTAATTTTCCCCTCTATCTTGTTTATTATACTTCCCAGAAGTATATACTCAACAACTGTATCAAATTAATTATTATATGAGCTCAGTTTCAGTACTTCACTATATATCTGAGCACCTAGAGGAGCTAGAGCTATCATGTTTAGTACCATTTTGATCATAATTAGCTAAATATTTTATCTAGATGCTCTAAATTCTATGAAAACTGTTATGTTGGGTCTTAATATTATTATTGCCAGTTTACTCCAATAACATCATTTTTAGTAATATACAATAGCAAGCAAGGTTAACTATGAAAAATCATACATCTAATTGGCTCAGGTGATGCATTCTAGTAGCTATTCTACTGTAAATTCAGAACCTGACTGTAAAAATGCGGGATTTTCAAATCCTTGGTCCAAATTTTGAATTGCTTTTGCGGGCAACTCAGCTGAGTGAAAATTAAAATATTCAATAAAATGAACCATTTAATTTGAATTTTTTGATTTATTTAAATTGGAAAATTTTGAATCCCTTGAGCAGATAACTCAACTAATAAAAGACTAAAACTCAGCAAAGAAATGTGGGATACATAAATCAGAAATGCGGGATTCTAATGTACAATTTGAGATTTCCTGTATTTCAAACAAATCATAGACATCATGTAAAACTTAACAAATCTAAATTTTCAGGATTGTCAAATCCAAGAACCAAGTTTAAAATCAAAAATGAGGTGAATTTGAAATAAATATAATTTATGGGCATCTCAAAAAGGATGTCAAAGAATCTAGAGTGGATTTTTGCTAATTCTTCTGGGAATCATAGGCATCCTCAAAAATCACCCACTTCCATTTTAGGATGGTTAAATTTAGATGCTTGATTATAGTAGATTTTAAAAAATACTAATAATAGATATAGAATCTTTATTACAATCTATCTTATCACATTGTCTTTTCTTTGATGTCATGATAGTTAATTTGCTGTTGATAATTTGCTTGCATTTAATTGGATAGTTTCACCTCCAGTTGCCTCGGCAATAGGAAATCAAATTGCCTCCCCAAGACCAGCTGTGGTTGCGGAGGCAACTTGATTTCCTATTGCCAAGGCAACTAAAGATGAAACTATCCAATTAAATGCAAGCACATTATCAACAGCAAATGAACTATAATCACATCAAGGAAAAGACAACGTGATAAGATATATTGTAATATATAATTCTATTTTATTATTAGCATTTTTTAAAATCTATTGTAATCAAGTATCCTCAATAGCAATACATTAACACTTTTGTAGAAACTGATAGTTTATCTTTCCCCCTCTTTCCTTCCTTGAAATTTTTTAAAAGCTTTTTGGCCCCCGGTGTAGCCAGGGGCCAAAAAACTTTTAAAAAATTTCTGCGTCATTAGGAGGGTAGCTCATATATCATTATATGGTTTTATGGTTGCTATATTAGTGATTTAGAGCGCAGAATATTACATCATTTCCAGTTTAGACAATTTTGCATTTCACTTAATTTCATGTCTAAACATAGTTGTTGAGATTGCATTTTTCATTTGATTTTATCCAGAGTGGAGCTTCTTGATTTGGGTTGATTTGTCCTAGTTTCTTACTGTACATTCAATTTGGATTCCAGTTCCTGCAATAATTATCTGAGTTTACTAGTGGCATTCAAAAGTGATTTGAAATTTGGTTCTTGGATTTGACAATCCTGCAATTTCAAAAAACATAGTAAACTTAATGAAAATGGTTGATGGATTAGAACACTTCAAATCCAATTCCATTTAATTCAGTTTTTCCATTGGAAATATGCAGTTCAACTTGAACTTTGCAAAGTTTCTATGAGTTCCTGCATTTTTAAAAATGCAAATAAAAATACAAAGAATTGTCAAGTTTATACTTCTGGGAAGTATAATAAACAGAAAAAGGGGAAGATTTAAGAGGAGAATGATACTTTATTGAATATGAATATAGAATAATATATAGTATCATGACAAGCCACATACTGTCCATGTACGTTATGGGGGTCATGGGGCTTATCTGAGTAATGTTCTTTTTGAGTCACAAGGCTTAATTAAGTTGTGTTCCATTTAGAACCTGGATTGAGTGATCCCTGTCATAGATGGTTGACTTATAATGGTGCCATCAGTTTATTGACTGGCTGGTGAACCATTTGGTGAGCCATTTGGGTATCTGCTTGGGGTGTTATTCTCTGAGAGGGAGTAATCAAAGATGTTGCAACATCTTCCCCTGGGGTGCTGGAAGGCGGAGCCTTGGGAATTTTCTTAAGAGTGTTGGGGATGTGTGCTTAGTATTAATCCAGTTTGGCGTTAGAAACAGGGAGTCTGGAATTTTGTTAGGCTGTTCTTGCTTTTCACAGGCAGAGGTGGTTGTGGTGCATACGTTTCAGTTTAGCCTGGGCTCCAATCCCTTTGATGAGATAGGTGTTGTTGGGCTTGACTTCCATGACAATGCCTGGTCCACGTAATCCTGGGTCCAGCTTGTGTTGGTTATGATTGACAACCCAGATTTTGTCCCCAACTTGGAATCTCTCTTGTTGTAATGAGATTGTTTTCCTTTTGACCCTTTGGCATTATATCTCCTCTTGGTCTTTTCTGCATGTTGTACCTTAGGATTGCTGTTGTCTGGCACCTTTTTGGGCAGATTTAATTTTAGTCCTGCAGCTGAACTAAAAAGAGCAGGCTTTTTTCCATAGACAAGTTCATAAGGGCTTTTACCTTTATTGCGGTTAACTCTTGTTCTACAGACCATGAGCACGGTTGTTAGCATGTCAACCCAGGCTTTTTGGATTGTTAGCAGATAACTTACTGAGGGCTTCTACAAGCGCACCGTTTAGTTGTTCTACTTGTCCATTTGCTTGAGGATGATATGGGCTGGCTGTGATGTGTCTTATTCCATTCTTGGCAAGATAGATATTGGTGTCAATGGCCTTAAGTTTGGGACCTCAATATGTGATTAGGAGGTCAGGTTTACCGCCTTGGCTATGATTTCTTTCCCAATGAATTGTCTCACATTGTTGCCCTTGTGCTCTTTAGCGGCTTGCGCCACAAGCCATCTGGTTGCATAGTCAATAGCTGTGATGATGTAATTTTTTCCCTTGTTTTTGCCAGGCATTGGTCCCACAATATCCAGTTACCATACCTTGAAGAGTTGTGTGATGGATACAGGTACTACTGACTTGGGTGGTGCTTTGGTTTGGGCATACTTCTCACAGACTTTGCATTGTTCCAGTACCTCCCTGATATCATCTAGATTTTTGAGCCACCAGTAACGTGTCTTGAGGTATTTTTGCAAGTTTCTACTGCAGGTGTGTCCAAAGTCTCTGTGATATTGGAGGATGATGTCAATCTTTTGAGTTGACAGGACGTAAGGTACAGTGTCACCATTTGGAAGTATTCAGTGCAGAGTACTATATACGTTTTTGAACAGATGTTTTTTATTGAGGACTTTCTCTTGGATGTCCATTGGTGTACCAGGTGGGAACCCTTTCTGGAGATTCCCCATGATCAACATGGGCCAGTTGGGGTCATCATCAGTGCAGAGGACATGTTTGCTGTATAGCCTTGACAAGGCATCTGCAGTAAGCATTTCCCTGCATGGCTTATATTCAATTTGCATGGGGTATCTCTGTATGAGACTCATCCACTTGGCTTGTCTCCTTAACAAGTGTTGTTGTGTTTTAAAGAATATCAGCAACTTGTGGTCAGCGAGTACTTTGAACGTTTGGGCTCTTCCAGATAGCATTGCCACTTCATGAGGCAGTATATGATGGCTACCAACTCCTTTTTGTGTATGGGGTATCTTTGTTCATTGTCAGATAGTTTCCTTGAATCATATGCCACAGGGAGAAAGTCTTTTTCTGTTGTTTGGATACAAAGTACTTCTCCTATGACATAGGCAGAAGCATTGGTTTCTAGTTCATAGATTCCCTCACAATTTGGATATTGGAGGATAGGAGTGGTGACCATGTGTTCTTTCAGTTGGCGGAAGTGTTGATCATGTATTGATGTCCAGACAAACTTAGTTTTTTTGCCTGTGATGGAAGATAGGGGGCTGTCAGGGCACTCCAATAAGGGATAAATCTTCTTACATAGGATACCATTCCAAGGAAGGTGCAGAGTTTGCTCTTATTTCTTGGAGATGACATTTCATTTATGGCGCATATCTTGTCTGGATCTGGTTTGATATTGTCCTTGCTGATAATGTGCGCAAGGAATGGAAGTTCTGTTGAGAATAATTCACACTTTGCGGTTTTGCAACCAGTTGGTTTTCTTCAAAGGTCCAGAGGACCAGGAGGACGTCTTTCCAGTGTTGCTCCAGGTTGGGGTTGTAAATGATGCTGTTGTCCAAGTAGATGATTGCCTGTTTCCTAATGTGTTCCTTGAAAACTTTGTTCACAAAGGTTACAAAGGTACTGGGAGCATTTTTCATGCCAAAGTTGAGAACGTCACATTTAAAGGATCTGTATTTAGTTCTAAATGTGGTCTTTGGAATGTCTTCAGGTTTCACGCAAATTTGGTGGTAACCTGCTGTCAAATCAATCTTTGTGAAGATTTGGAACCCCCCAGGGGGTCAAAAAGATTGTCAATTAGGAGTAGGGGATGCCTGTTCTTAATTGTGACCTTGTTGAGTGCTCTGTAGTCAGTTACAATACAGAGTCATACATCTTTCTTTGCCACAAAGAAGACAGCAGCACTAAAATGTGACTTTGATGGTTGTATGAGTACTTTTTCAAGGGCTTTGTCAAGATAAGCCTTTAGGGTGTTGTCTTCTTGTGGTGTGAGGCAGTAGATAGGTTGTGCTTTAGGTATACTCTATTTGAGGTTGATTTTGTGTTGTATGCTGCGGTCAGGAGGTAGTCCTGGCAGTGTTTCTTAGAAGACAGCAAGGAACTTTTTAACTAGCTGGTCTCAGATGGGGTCCTTTTCATGTCAAGTCTCTGTATTTTTAAAGTGGATGACTTCATACGTGCAGGTACTCCAATTGATTTTTCTAGGGTTGACTTACTTTTCTATCTCCATGATTGTCACAAATACATGATCCCTCATAAGTGTGTCAAGATGAGTTGGATAAACATGGTGGTGTACTTCTCCTTGTTGTATGGTGAGGGTAGCACTGTCCCAGTCAATGTGAGGTTTGGTCTTTCTCATCCAGTCCAGGCCAAGTATAACGTCATACTTGGGGATTGGTATGATAGGGCCGCTGAGTGTGGTTTGCACGTCTCCAATTTGGGCAGGGAAAGGTTTAGTCTCTTGGGTGGCTGGTGTGTTTTGGTTGTCCGCCATGATGACCCTCTTGATACTACTTCAAGTGGTAGGTAGTTTCATGATGTCAGCAAATTTCTTATCAACAAAAGATTGGTCTGCTCCAGTGTCAAATAGTGTGGTGCCCTGATATCTGCAAAAAAGAAAGGATAAGTGAGGAGTTCATTTCCAGTTTGGGCAGCAAACAGTAGAGGGTCACCTGAGGGTACTTGTATCATGGTGATTGAATCCATGTCTTTGTCCCTGTACAAGTCTTGAAGGTTGGGGGAGGGCGGCTTGCCTAAGCACTCCCCTGAACTTTTCCCTCCTTGTTGGTATCTTTGGTGCTTGCCTGATTGGCTTGTGCAGTGTGATTCTCAGTTTTCTGATGGGTGTTGTTGGCTTGGTTGCTTTGCTTATTGGGTCAAGGATCCTTCTTGGCTGAAGGACTCTCTTTGCTCTTGTTGTTTGCGTATAGATTGTCAGATTTTTGGGCTGTGTGTTTGCCTTCCAAGAATACTTCTTCAAGGTTCTTGCAGCAGGTCATATCAAATGGACGTCTAATGTGTGTGGGAAGGTCATTGTAGAAGTCCAAGCGTGGCCCAGGTTCATCAAAGTTGATAGTGTTGGGTGCGCAGTCATGTAGGTCTTTGTATGCAGCAATGTATTCCTTGATTGTTCCTGTCATCTTGAACGTTCTGATTTTGGTCATGATTACAGCATCAGAGTCCTTCATGGAGAAATTTTCGAGGAAGGCGGTTTTGAATAACTCCCAGTTTTCTTTCTGATCAGGGTATTGGGCTATCCATCTGCTTATAAAATGTGATGTGGTTCCTGTAACGCAGAGGGCAATTTTGCTGACCCAGAGTCTTTGGGGGTATTCCACTTGCTCAAATTTGCTTTGTGTACTTTTAATCCAAAGAGAGGTGTTTTCTCAGCTTAATCCTGCAAAGGCGCCAATTTCAGCTGCGCAGAGGCGCTGGAATACAATATTGGGTATTTCAGGTTGTGTAGGTGCTGTTGTGGCTGGCATGGTAGGGAACAGTTTGCGGGTTTTAAGAGTGTTGTACTGGTTGATGGGTACAAGGAGATTATTGTAGATGATAAGGCCTGGGGGGATGTCTTGTCCTAATTTGTAATCTCTCCAACCGTTAGGGAGTGACATTGCTTGGGTTCTTTTCTTGGGAGGGATTTTTCCTTTGAGTTGGGTAGGTATGGATAACCTACCTGTGCTACCACTTTTGAGTTTATACTTCTGGGAAGTATAATAAACATAAAAAGGGGAAGGTTTAAGAAGAGAACAATACTTTATTGAATATGAATATAGAATAATATATATTATCATGACAAGCCACATACTGTCCATTTATGTCATGGGGGTCATGGGGTTTATCTGAGTAATGTTCCTCTTGAGTCACAAGGCTTAATCAAGTTGTGTTCTATTTAGGACCTGGATTGAGTGATCCCTGTCATACATGGTTGACTAATAATGGTGCCACCAGTTTATTGACTGGTCAGTGAACCATTTGGTGATCTACTTGGGGTTTTAATTTCCCAAGAGGGAGTAATCAAAGATGTTGCAACAGAATTAAATTTGATTAAAAAGGGCCATACCACAAAAGTGATTCAAAATTTGGACCAAGGATTTGACAATCCCGCATTTTTACGTTCAGGTTCTGAATTTACAGTATTATTTCACTCAAAAATAAATTGTGGGATACGCCATCTAAAAAGACACCATCTCTAAAACACTATCCTGAAAACGCCATCTAGAAAGATGCCATCTCAAAAATGTGTCCAAAAACGCCATCTAGAAAGACACCATCTCAAACCCTATCCCAGATTTCTGGCTAAACCGCGCCAGATAACTTAAAATAATGATAAAAGCCCAAAATAATTTTGAAAACTATAAAAAAACATATGAATAAACTCAAAATTATCCAAGAATTCCAAATCTGCAATAAAAATGTGAGGTCAGCCAATACTAACTATAGTGCGCAAAGCTCCAAAGTTGACACATCCTAAAACAGTGATATTTTTGTATTAAATTTTAACTCTATATTAAGCATATGGGTCATTATTTTAGAGATTAGGCCATTTTCTAATGCACATGCTGCTCAAGTCGCAGCATAACACAGTTCGATTTTGAAAAAGTAACTAATTACACAATTTATATTTAAAACATTAATAACTCAATGAAAAATTAATATTTTTTCACACTGTAAACTATCAAAATGAAGCTAAGAATCTTATCTTTCTATTGGTGTAAAAATTTTAATATGTATACTATGCTCAATATTAAAGCAAAAGTAATTTAAAAGAGCATAATCCAGATTTTATTATATGATTATATCTAATGATATAAAGTAGATTACTTCAAAGCTAATAAATACTTTTTTTTGAATACACAACAGATGTTTTTTATTTGACGAAATTAAAGATAAGATTGAGAGCTTTATTTTCGCATTTTATTTTATTTAAAAAGCTCAATTCTCTAGGATTTTATGATAGTTTGAAGTTAGGATGTTTTTATCACTGTTTAGATTGATTTTAAGGTTCAAGTGAGCTTCGAACCTCAAATTGAGCATTCATTAAATGGAATTCTTTAATATTTTATCATTTTAAAAATATGCGGAAGAGTTACAATTAACTGAATACATCATTTTAATTGATTTGCATTGATTACAAAGAGGATATGATGTAATAATAATGCTTAGCTGCTTCACATATATCACTTGTGCATGAAAACTGGGTATTTAATTAATTTCTGCAAACATAAATTCAAGTTCAAACTATAATAAAAGCTATCACACCATTTCTTTCAGAATGGTGTCATTTAGCTTGGTATATAAGAGCTAAAGTACCACAAAGCTTCTAATCCAAATAACCCAATTCAAAGACCACATTCTGATCATAACTACTCCATCATTAAGGCACACATCAAAGATCTGACCTAATTACAGATTCAAAATACTACCATGTCCTCAGTTAAATTTACTTCTTCCATGCTACCCTTTTTTTCCTTGGGAGCTTCAACAAAAAGAGAGAGAATTGCAATGTTAAAAAAGGCATTCCTCTTTATTGCTGGTGATGATCTTGATAATTTCATCAAGCACTTCCTTACTCAAACTGAATTTGGGAAAGCTCAGTTCCTGCCAACTATTCAAAATCAAAAAGGCAATGAGTTCATTGAAAACTTAAAGGATCTCATGAAATCTTCTCCCCAAAAACATCTCCCAGCCTTGCGATCTCTGGTTACTTCCAGTTACTCTTTAAAAGAGCTTAATGATATGGGGTTTAATATAACCAAAAGTGAGTTTGAATACTCAAGAAAAATAAATAAAAATAAAAATGTAAGCTTAAACAAAAAAAGCCAAAAAAATAATAACTATTCATTAAAAAAAGAAATAACTAAAAAAATAATTAAAAAATTGCTGGAAAATTCTTTTGAAACAAGCCAGTTTACAAAAAAAGTGCCTGAAAAAATTTATAAAGATATAGAAAAAGAGATGAGTAATTACTCAACTGAAATTAAATACTCTCTACTTAAAACAAAAAAAGAAATATATGAAAATATGAAAATAAAAATGAAATTTCAGTTTCAATTTCTACTTACTATAAATTAATCCCTAAAAATATAATAAAAAGTAAAAAACAAACTGATATGTGCAATATTTGTAATTTAAAAAATTCACTAGAAAAAAGAAGGAAGAATGTGAAAGTAAAAACTTACCATTACCAGAATCTATAGACAATGACTTAAAGACTATTAATCAGCACCAAGACTTTTATGTTCATCAAAATTGTGAATATAAAAAAGATATTAATGAACTAGATGATGAGTCTTGTGTTGTAGTTATAGATTATAAAGAAAACTTAAAGGTTGGAGGTGGTCCAATTGAGACCAATAATTGTTTTTATTCAAAAAAACCAATCTCATTATTAGGGTTTGCATTAGTTTTTAAAGAAAACAATAAAATTAAATATGAATATCATGATTTTTTGTCTCAAATATTATCACATGATTCTTTATTTTCAGGTGAATGTCTAATAAGTCTTCTTAAATTAGATAGATTTAAAAAAATAAAAAATATAAAAGTATGGACAGATAATGGAAATCATTTTAGATCATATGAATTTTTATATTACTTATTTAAAGAGGCACCTAAATATATTAAGGGTTCCATAAAATATAACCGTTTTGTTGAATGCCATGGAAAAAGCATTGTTGATGGTCACTTTGGTGTAATATCAAAAATTTTAAAGGAAAAAGAAAATGTACTTTATATTAACAACATTAATGATCTAAAAAATATTTGTGAGAAAGAAGAAAGAAGAAAAGAATTATACAATTCATCTTTAACTGGTTCAATTGTTTCCCAAAAAGCATTTTTTTATATTTATGAAAGGAAATTTAGGCCTATAAAAAGAGAGCTTGAAGTTAAAAATCTGCGCATTAATCTTTCATATTTGATGAAAGATGGGAAGTTATATACTTCACCTTTAACATTTGAAAGCTTCTCAGAATATTCTGAGATATTTTATCATTTGAAATCACGTGATGATACCAGAGAAACAAAAATATCAGAAGATGCTAGTAGTGTATTGGGGCAAGTTCATGAAGTAGGGCAGCTTACTAGAGGGTGTATTTTAAATAGAGTTATCAGTCTTTCAAAAACAACAACCTTTTTTTCTGAAACAAACTAAGAATATTTATGATGAGCCAAAGATAGGGTAATAGCATTTATAGCTTTGGGGCTGCTATTACTCTCCCATGCAACTCATCATAAATATTTTTGGTTTGTAGTAGCACTTAAGATATTTTCAGTAGTACTATAAGTTGCAATTTTCAATTATAAAATCAATGAATTATTTTTTAAAAAATCACCCAAGCCCAAGATCAATTAAATATTTGGGATTGATTGTATTTTACTCTTTCTGAATAATTTGAATATGAATAATGTGATTAAGTTATAAAATAACCAATCTGGCGCCTAGGCATAACAAGAAAAATAATGTCCCATATATATACATATTAAAAGTTTCAAAAAAAGCATACAGCTAGACATAAAATCATTCAAGAATTCTAAAACTGTAATACAATTTTGGGGTCAGCTAATACTAACTATAGTGCACAAAGCTCCAAAGTTGACATATCCTAAAACAGTGATATTTTTGTATTGAATTTTAACTCTATATTAAACATGTATATAATAAAAATAAAGTTAACATCAAATATTTGAAAGAAAGAAATTTATTGGTAAAAAGGTGATTATACATTAGATCCAAGGACCATGACAATGCCTTTGAGATGGGTAAGGCAGCCTTTGCTGGTGTAATAGGCTAAAATCCTCTTGGTAACACTTGCAAACTTGACCTGCTGGTCAGCATGCTTGGATATAACAGCTTTGCCTTTGACGGCCTGGGAGTATAGCTGATCTCCATGAGCATGCTGAATCTTCATCTTTTTGAAAATCACATTAAAAATAGGCTTTTTTACCTTAACCAGGCGGTAAAATTGATTATGCCAACCTTCAAGTGATGAGGTGGTCTTAGTTACACCTTCTTTGACCTGCTTATAGCAGTTCCAACTAATTGAGTTGCCACCCTTGCAGATGCAGAAATGTCCCTGGAACACATCCACTCACTGGTGCTCAAAGTACTGGATGAAAGGAGCAAATGCTTCTTGGTTCTCAATAATATAATTTTTGTTGAGAAGCTTGTCATGAAAAGGTTAACCTCTTCCTTTATGACCATGGCCAGAGCAGCAAAGCAATTGAAGATCTTTTGGGCCTCTTTTGTGCCATCTTTGAATACCAGCTTATTGAGGGCTGGGTTTTTCATCAGGTTCTTGTGCAGAGCCTGACATTACTGTAAATTCAGAACCTGAATGTAAAGATGCAGGATTGTCAAATCCTTGGTCCAAATTTTGAATCACTTTTGCGGGATGGCCTTTTTTAATTAAATTGAATTCTTCATATTTTTATTTGAATATTTGAAAATGCAGGAACTCATAGATACTTTGCAAAGTTCAAGTCAAACTGCACATTTCCAATGGAAAAAATGAATTAACTGGAATCAGATTTGAAGCGTTCAAATCCATCAACCATTTTCATTAAGTTCACCATGTTTTTTGAAATTGCGAGATTGTCAAATCCAAGAACCAAATTTCAAATCACTTTTGAATGCCACTAGTAAACTCAGATATTAATTGCAGGAACTGGAATTCAAATTTAATGTACAGTAAGCACACTAGGAAACACCAACCCAAATCAAGAAACTCCACTCTGGATAAAATCAAATAAAAAAATTAATCTCAACAACCATGTTTAGACATAAAAAGTGATTAAACTTTAAAATCATCCAAAACTGGAAAGTATACAATATTATACACTTAAAATCACAGATATAGAAAATCTGCTACTATTCAAGGCTAACTCAAGAGAAAATAACTACTCAAAACTAAACCAATAAATCCAAATAAATACATATTTAATCTAAAATATATTTTTTATTTTATTTTTTATGGACTGTCAAGCATTCCCAACCAGCTCCTGCACCAGCCCGCAGGACAGCCTGTCCACAAGGGCGTCCCAGAGGGTCCAAGAACAGACCCAGAACCCAACTTGAGGGAATTCATGCCAATACACAGGCCTCCCAAGGTGTCAGTGCCAGCCAACCACCTCCTGCATCCCAAGCCCAATCAACCAGCCTGAATCCCAGACAGAAGCCACTCTCAAGGCCTGCCACAAAAGTCTCCTACACCAGGGTCACAGGAACACTGAGGTTACTTACACCTCCACCATGTATCCAGTTGTCACCTGGCCCTGCACTCTTGACCCATGAGTTGCTACTTAATGCCCCACGTTTTTGATACCTCCTATCAGCCATTGGCCACAACTGAGGAGCCATCTGCGCCTATTATGTATTCAACCATTGAAGGCGCCACTGCAAACAAGCGTGATCCCACCTTCTACACAAAGGTCCCTGTCCCCTGTGTTGAGCCTGGTATCCAGGATGCCATGGTACCTGCCAAGGGCTGGTATCAGTTGACGGATAGTGAGTGTGAAGCTCTCCTCAACTGCTTGAGCAGGGAATGGCGGTTTGGGATATTGCGTCCCAATTTGGTGTCACAGCCAGATACATTGCTGACATCAACAACAAGTATGGCAATTCCAGGCAAATTGTCAAATCCACCAAGGCAAAAAGACAGCCTAAACTCCTTCAGCCTATTCACATTGATGCAATCAAGCAGTGGGTAGCCAAGGATTGCCACCTGGACACACTTTCTTTCCAATCAATGCTTGTCATGGATTTCAGGCTTTCAGTTTCCAAAATCCTTGTCTACAAATTAATGGTTGATTTGGGCTTCTCCTGGAAAGTACTGGGAGTTTTGCTGTATAATAGGAACAGTGAAAAGACCATCAAGAATTGACACATTTATGCTGAGACATATCTGGCACTAAAGGAGACTGGGAATGCCCAGTTCTTCTATATCAACAAATTGTTATTTTCCTCCTCACTCAGGTCTAGGCATGGGTGGGTCAAGAAGAGGTCCAAGGACAATGTAGCCCATTGTTCAGCTGTCCGTTCCCAGACCTATTCAATGGTTGTGCTCCTTGGTCCTTGAGGGTTGGACCAATACCAAATTATTAAGGGCTCCCATAACAATGGAACATTTTTTTGATTTTCTCTGAACTGTCAAGGAGTACCTTTGTATAAATTACAGCAGCACAACCAACGTTGTTGTGCTTGATAATGTTGGGCTCCACAAAATGGATCTGGTTGTGTCTGAGTTCTCTCCCCCATCAACAAAAACAGCCACACCTCCAGCCACCAGTCTACTGATTGTCCAATGAGACTTCTCTTTCTCCCACCATATTCCCCATTCCTGAATCCAATTGAGGAGGTGTTTGGTTGGATCAAGAATAAGGTGAAACAAGGCCTCCCTCAGGACACTGAGGATCTCTTCAACATTCTTGAGATAAGCCAATTTGTGATGCCTCCCAATGTGGTGGCGGCTTTCTATGAGTACTTAGAATCCTTCATCCCTAAAGCCCTGGCCTCTGAGCCAATCAGATAAATAGGCGCTCTGGGTTTTATTTGTTATTTTTATTTAGTTTTTTATCAGGACTCAAAAATTATTATTTATATATAATAATGTGATGTTTGATTATATTATAGACATATAAGAGTATGTAGAAAAGGTAAGTAAAATTAATTATACTAGGTATGAGGAATATATTTCTATTATAATGCACTGAATATTATTGGCTTTTGCACTAACAAATAAATAAATTAAAAAAGATAGAAATAAAAAGGTTTATTTAAATTATTGTGAATCCTTGATGGTACTTTGGCTTTTCTAAGCCACAAATCGGACCTTGCAAGTCATCATCTGATCCTTGTTATTCCAGTGCCACTATAGCCACACAACACAGAAACCAATGATTTTCATATATTACTTACTAATTAGTACTTAGGACGCAGGTCAAGCAAATTGAATATGTTTATCAAATCATATTACAAGGGAAAGGTAAGTTGAGTCCTAAACAATCATTTGTTTATAATATAAGTGGAGCAGGCTGCATGATGCGGATAAATTCAATTCTTGTTGTTTGTTTATGTAATAAATGAACCCGTACTTGACGCGCTAGTAAATAAACAAATTTATAAATCATATTTTATTATTACACATGTTCACTTTATTAAACTGTCCCTTTATTATTATCAACCCACTTATATATTACTATTATAATTTAAAAATTAAAATTAAAATATTAAAAGTGAAATTATAATTATAAATCTTAAAACTTAAATATTAAAGTTTAAATATTTGAAATTTAACTATTTTTATTAAATTGTGATTTATTCAATATTGAAATATTTGATATTAAAAATTTAAGTATTATAATATGTATTATTAAAATTTTAATAAAAACTTTTAGATACTAAAATTTTAATATTGAAATATGTATTATTAAAATACTTATAGTGAAATTTTAATATTACATAGTTCAATCTTAAAATTTTAGTATTAAAATATAAAAAGTTAAAAAAATTTAATTTGCAAGGGGAAAATATTTATTGGGGGATGTTAATTGCAAAGGGAATGTAATTATTCTGGGGAATTATACCCCAAAATTAAAATTTCAGCTAATGTGTCTAATTGGATTCATCATTCTCTTCTGTACGTGGTGGACAACCCTGGATGCAATTGCTAGAGTGGTGGTGCCCTGTACTCTGGTGGTTATTGATTGTTTGATAAAAGGAAGGCGGGTTAGTGAATTGACTAGTAGGTTTTTTTCAGGAGGCATGTAGTACCTGTATAATGTTGCCAATGAAAATGAGTGATAAAGGACGTGCTTGACTGTCCTATATCCCTGTGGTGTCTTCTGGCGGTTGAGGGCTCCGCGGCAAATATTCATTTGGATAGGTACATCCTCCAACTTTTTGATGTTGGTTTTTAATATGCAGTGAAGGAGGATTTCCAGGTATACTGCAACGTGAATTCTTTGTACGGTGTATTTTTCTGAGAACATGCACAATTTTTTGAATACTTGAACTAATCTATTGATATAGGAAGTTTGATTGAATTTGAAGAGGGTTCTGGGGGCGCCTGACTTGAATCAGCCCCCCAGGCCTTGGCAAACAAAATAAATAAAGGTTTAAAATTATTCACAAGGACTGCATCCCCAACTTTATTTGACAGAGCCTTAAATACTTAATTAAAAATTGCAGTTTTCAAATATTCAGTTCCAATTTGAAAGTCAGTTTTTATTAAATTTTTTTCATATTTATTGATGTTTGTGAAGGGGAATCTTTGAATGCTTTTGTATATATATTCATCAAAGTTTATCTTGATATCCCCACAAATTTCATTCATTTCTTTGAAGTTGATACTTGATCCTATTTCATATGCTTCCCTCAACCACAGCAAGCACCCCGCAGGTGGTAAATATTCCCTATTTTTAGCTTCACTACTTGAAAAATTAAACATATTCTGTTGAATTATTTTATTTATTTGGTTTTTATTTATTTGTTTTACAGGGGCTACCAGTGACTGGTAACCCCCATAGAACCAACTTGGCTTAAAAGCTGCCACCTCCGCAACCTCATCCCCATTCCTGGTGATGACTAAAATAAATATAAGTAAAACATAAAAAGACTTACTAATTGTTTCCCCTGTGGCCCCCTCAGCCACAGGCGCCACTTTGGCAAACTTCATGAGTGTTGGCTGCTCTTCATTAATTTTCCTGGGCTTAATTTTTCTTATTTTTCTTGCAACTTGTGCTTCCTCCTGATTTTCATTTGATAAAGTTTCTGTATTTTGTGAAGCGCTCCTGCTTCTTGCTTGTGTTTCATTTTCATTTGTTTCCATTTGATTATTTTCCTCTTTGCTTGTGTTAATTTCCTTTGGAACTTCATTTCCTTTGATTAGTTTGATCTTATTATTTTATTTGGCCCCCTGCCAGAACCCCCACAAATTGTAGGCTGCATTGTTAAACTTCAGACTTGATAGAATTGTTCCCTGGAGATTTAGTGATGCTTCTTTATTCTTTTTGTCTATAATATTTCCTAGTTTGTTCATAGCATTTTCTTTTGACTGGATTAGTGGCTGGCCCTTGTCATCCAGCTTTCCTGTCACTATTTCCCTGATATTTTTTTGATTCCAACAAGTTTTTGAAGGTGTACTTCTAATTTGTTAATATAGTTATAGATAGTTGAAATTTTGCTTGAATTTCATCAAAAAACTGGTTTTTATAGTACTATCTTCAATGCATACATATTTTTTATCATTATTAATAAATTAAAGACAATAAACGTAAATATTGCATTAAAATATTGCAATTAGACGTCAACTTTTGATATTTAGAAATTATGTGCATAACTCAAAGCATTTTGTTTAATAAATATCACTGTAAACTAGGCCTTTTTCATTGTAATTTATCTAAATGGACTGTGTTTATATTGGAGAGCTATTAACACTTAGTACAAATATTGATACATAGTGCATTTTACAGCCTGTATATTTACCTATTGGTACTAATTCTATAACCTTTTAAGTTGGATTTTGCGAGGTAATGATAATGTAATGTGTTAATAAATTACTGTTTATTGTTGTTAATTGGCTGATTTTCTTTGCTGTGGCAATTGTGCATTTTCTGATATTTATGCACTAGTATCTAATTGGTTGGTTTCACATCCAATTGGATATTAGTGCATAAATATCAGAAAGTGCACAATTACCACAGCAAAGAAAATCAGCCAATTAATGACAATAAACAGTAATTTATTAACACATTACATTATCATTACCTCGCAAAATCCAACTTAAAAGGTTATAGAATTAGTACCAATAGGTAAATATACAGGCTGTAAAATGCACTATGTATCAATATTTGTACTAAGTGTTAATAGCTCTCCAATATAAACACAGTCCATTTAGATAAATTACAATGAAAAAGGCCTAGTTTACAGTGATATTTATTAAACAAAATGCTTTGAGTTATGCACATAATTTCTAAATATCAAAAGTTGACGTCTAATTGCAATATTTTAATACAATATTTATTTTTAAAGTCTTTAATTTATTAATGATGATGAAAAATATGTATGCTCATAATTTTAAGCTATTTGTAAAATGTACAACATTGTATCAATTATGGGAAATATTGATAATGTAAAAAGAAAATATTATTAATTATAATTGAAAGAGAGATATCAATTTTAATAAGTTGTCACAAAGAAAGTATTTATTTACTAATCAAAGAACAGGAAGGGGAGGGAATGGGCAGAATAAACATTGCCTTCATCTGCGCCTGTGAAAGGGGCGGCATCAGAGATAGTGGTGAGGGAATGGGTGGTGATTTGGGAGTCAGGGTTGGAAGACAGGTGGCTTGATGGGGGGTTGGGGAGGCAGGGTTTGTTGACTGGGAAGGGGCAGCAAGAGCTGATTTCTTCAATTTCTTGAATTCTTCTTCTGTCACATATACTGGCTTGAAAAAACAGATGGACTGGCGTGGGGGGAGACAGGAGTCCTTTCTGGACTTATCACTATCACTTGCATAGAAGATGATAAGATCAAATAAGCCCTGGATGGACGCGGAAGGGAAAAGCTCATACCCCTCATCAATTTGGGTGCATAGTTTGTTGTAGGTGGCAGGCTTTAAGCTCCTGAGGGCAGAACCAAAATTTTAGAGACATACATCTGCAAGATGCATGTTGGCGTAGTTGATGGGGTAGGACCAACAAGTATGCCCTGCAGCCCTGATTTCTTGGGTTGCCCATTCCCGCTGCTCCATCTCCGCACTCAGTACAACTGTGTGCACTGTGTTTTGTGTGGCCCACTCCTCCAGCATGGCCTTGAGCTCTGTCTGGTAGGCATACCCATCTGCAGTGTTTGATATTGCCAAGTAATAATTGACACCCAATGGGGAAACTGCCAATAAAACCCCAACAGAACAATACAATATTGGGCAGCGCTTGTACACGTCAGACTGGATACGCTTTTCTCCATAGTCTAGAATACTTGCAGATATCTTAGCATACAACAGAAAGATGACGTCATTACAGGCCCTCATTTCCCTTCCTTTGATAAAATTAATAATAGTTGAATTGTAGGGATTGTTATCCACCAAAATGGGGCCACTGAGAACTTGATTGGACAAGATTCTAGCAGCAACCACAACTCTGTGCATCCACAAACTCACCGTTCTTTTGTTGGTGAAGATCCTGTGGATTCCCAACTGGAGACGTACCTGGACCAGGGGCATCTGCAGGTCACGTTCCATAATGGCCATCATAAGGGGATGGGCTGTGTCACCTTTGGTAAAATTACAGGCACCATTTGGGGTCTTCTTGGTAGGGGGCCACAGTTGGTGTGGGCTCGCAGGGTTGCAGCCACAGTGGACTTTGCAAACCCCATTGCAGCTGCAATTTCCCCAAGGGATATAAGATTCCCTTGCTTTTCAACCATTTTGAGAACAATCTCCAGAGTGCTTAATTTTCTTCTGAGTCTCACAGACTGATTGGCTGGGGGGGATTTGTCTATCTTGGGAACTAGTCAATGCCATCTGATTGGCTGTTTTGGAGTTCTGGGCTCTCTGGGTGACCCCATGGCTCAAATGGCTGGTTCCAGATGTCATTGTTGATACAGGATTTGGGTTGTCAGCTGCCTGTGTGTGATGGGCAAACAGAGCCATGCTGGAAGTTGCAGGAGAAAGAAAACACTCCTGGGTAATGCTTGCGGAGGGGCCTGTGGGTTGGGAGTGGCCATAGAGGGAGGCTTCACTGTTAAGAGACCCAGTGTAGCCCTGCATGATTTTGTCAAGGCCAGGGAACAGCTTGTTGACTTGGTTGTTGTTGAAAGAAGACATAATAAATTTTTATTAAAAAATTTAAACTCAAAAAGAGACGTGTATATTTTAGTCAATTTTATTGTTAAGTATGTTAAGTTTGTAAATAGTAGGATCTAAATTTTAGCCATCCTAAATTGGAAAAGGGTGATTTTTGAGAATGCCTATGATTCCTAAAAGAATTAGCACAAATCCACTCTAGATCCTTTAGTTTCCTTTTTGAGATGCCCATAAATTATATTTATTTCAAATTCCTTGCAATTATGATTTGAAACTTGGTTCTTGGATTTGACAATCCCGCAATTTCAGATTTGTTAAGTTTTACATGATGTCTAAGATTTGTTTGAAATAAAGGAAATCTCAAATTGTACATTAGAATCCTATATTTCTGATTCATGTATCCTGCATTTGTTTGTTGTGTTTTGTATTTTGTTAGTTGAGTTATCTGCTCAAGAGATTTGAAATTTGCCAATTTGCATAAACCAAAAAAAATCAAATTAAATGGTTGCTTTTATTAAATATTTTTAATTTTCACTCAGCTGAGTTGCCAGTAAAAGTGCTTCAAAATTTGGACCAAAGATTTGACAATCCTGCATTTTTACGTTCAGGTTCTGAATTTACAGTAGTGAAAGAAGTAGCCTTGGGGCCTTGTCAGGGATCTAGCCTGTGTGGAGTATTTGGGAACTTGTGGGCGGACGGCCTGCGGGCCCAGCAGGAAGGGCCCACCACAAGATTGGTGCTAACTTCACAATAAAGGTAACTATTTGCCCAGGAGGGCCCAATGTCTACTCACAGGTACCATTAAATTAATTAAGCCAGTGAGAGTGATATACATCACTTCATATATCTGGGTGGAATTGGATTCATTGGCTGCAACAGATTCTTGTGGGTGGTTGGGCCTCAGGGTGAGAGGCAGAGTCATTGGAACCAAATACACAGGCAGGTAGTTGTACTTGTTTCAGAATAGCAGAGGAGGTATGGTGATTTTGGTGCCTTCTCTGTAAATGGTCTATGTCTCTCTAGTTCTAGCCTCTGGGTTGTAGATTAGGATTTCCTCTAGGGTGAACTCTAAATATGCCAGGTTGGGTGGGTATTCAGTGAAATGTACCAGGCCAAAGGGAGCTCCTGGTGGATAATAGAGTTCAAGCAGCTGGTCCGCAGTTTCTCAGGTTAGGTAAACAGAAGGTGTGGAGCCGCAGGAGGTGGAATGCAAATGAAATAAAACATAAATCAAATATGGAATAACCTGGTTGAACCAAATATTCATGTCACTTTATTGCAAGAATGGCAATGGGCAACTTCCTGGTGGTCCAGGGTATAAGTATGCACATCTGCCATGGGTAAACTTTTACAAATTCCTTTGGGCCTGGTGCTACTGTCTACCAGGGTTTTCCAGTCCTCAGTGCATCTGTCAAGGGAGTTAATTTATTGACTGGTTCAAACTGAGAATACCAAAATTTTCTTGTCAGGTTGTGGGGTTGGTCATCTCTGGGTGGCCCACGTTCTACAGGAAGTTTCTTTGTTTCCCCTTCTGTGGAGGCCCAGGTTATTCTGGAATCTTTGGCTAGGCCCACCCTCTCATTGATTGGGTTAACAGGAACCCTTGGCGTGGGGAATCTTGATGCAGGTATTTTTTGTTCATCAAGCCTTAGAAGATTCCCCAAAGTCAAATCCTGCTCTGGGTTGAGTCTGGAAATCTGCGGGCGGCTGGACAGCTGGTCCTGCAGGCTAGCAGCCTGTAGGGTATCATGGTTCAAATCCTGTAGTTGAGGTTTTCCTATGAGCATGGTCAACAGGAGTTTGTCACTTGTGACATCACCCCCTTCTCTCTTGTCACTCTCCTCTTTCCTTGCCTTCTTGTCCAAGTATTGCTATATGGCTCCATGTGTGTTAGGCAGGTTGGAGACAGGTTCCTAGTTCTTTCTTTGGGGGGGTAACCTACCCATTTAAAGTAGTACTGTGGGGTCTTGTAGTGGAGGCAGTGTCCATGGATGTACTCAACTTTGTATATAATTGTGAATCTCTCCTGAATGGGCGGGGGTTTGGTCTTGATCTTCTGGTGGGGAAGGGAGGCTCTTTCTTTCTTTAATAGCAATGATCAATGGAAGACATTATGGATTTTCCAAGTAGGCAACAGTTCTAGTTTTTACGCCACTTCTCCTATTTGCTTCATAATCTTGTAAGGGCTGCAGCAAAGGTGAGCTAGCTTCCTACTGGGTACATGTAAGGGGACGTTCTGTGAGTCAAGGTAAACTTTGTTGCCTATCACCAGAGGTTTCCCAGGGACTCTTTTCTTGCCAAAAAACACCTTGTAGGTCTTAATGGCGCAGGTTAGGCTCCTAAGGCAGGTTTCTTGGGTGGTATGTATCTGTTTGATCCAGGTCCGCCCCGCAGTGTTCTGTTTCTTGCTGCCAATGGTGGGATCCCAGGAAGGATCAAACCCATAGTTGGCCCTGAAGGAGGACATGTCTATGGATGTGTGGCCTTTGCTGTTATAGGTGTATTGTGCCATGGGCAGCATCTCTGCCCAGTTGTCTTGGTCTGTTTTGATGTAGCATCAAAGGTATTGTTCCAAGATTTGGTTGACCTGTTCAGTTTGTCTGTCTGGCTGTGAGTGGTAGGAGATTGACATGCAGTGCTTTATTCCAAGGTCTTTCATCACTTGGATCCATTAGTGGGAGGTGAACTGTGGTCCTTGGTTGGTGATTATTTCTTCTGGTGTTCCGTGTTGCATCAAGATGCAGTTGTGAAAGTATCTGGCACTCTCTGCTGCCGTGTAGTGGGTAGTGGCCAGAAGGAAGTAAGCCATTTTTGTGAAACAGTCAACCATGACTAGGATTGCGTCAAAGGATTTTGAAGGGGGAGTTCTACTATGTAAACCATTGACACCAACTTCCAGGGTGCAGCAGGGATGTCAAGAGGTCTGGGTAATCCTTCTGGCTTTGAGTGATGCATCTTGGTTCTTCTGCAGGTTTCACAACCATTGATGTAGGCAGCTACTTTCTTGTCCATGCCCAACCATGCGTAACTTCACTTGATACTTAAGAGGGATTTGTGTCTACCAGGGTGGCCGGCTATCTCTGAATTGTGGTGGTCAATCAATATGTTGGTTTGGGTTGTGCCTTTGGGTACATAGATTATGTTGTAGAGCAGCAAGGTAGTGCTTTCAGGGAGTAACCTTTCTTTGAGTGATGGCAATATGGGTCCTTTGTCAGGGCTTTGACTAGTTTGGTTGAATAGGTATCTTGTTTCTGAGCTCCTATCACGTTGGGTTTGCTGGCTCTGATTTTCATCAATCCCAGGTGAATGCCTAGGCTTGCTGTGTCCAGGAGGACTAGGGTGTTGCAGTTCTTGATTCCTGCAGAGATGGGAATCAGGTCGGCTCTCCTGCTCAAGACGTCTGGTACTAAGTTCACCTTTCCTGGCTTATAGTCTATAGTCAAGGTGTAGTTGGCCAGTTCTAAGGCCCATCTTGCTTGTTGTTGATTCAGCTGGCGTGATTTGAAGAAATATACTAAGTTCTTGTGATCTGTCAGAACCTTTACTGGATTTTCAGCACCACACAGGTATCTGCGCCAATGCTTCAATGTCTTCATTATAGCTAGCATCTCCTTATCATAGATTGGGTAGTTCCCTTCTGCCGGCAGCATCTTCTTAGAGTAATATGCTACAGGATGTAGCATACTATCCCCTCCTTCCTGAAGAAGGACCCTGCCCACCGCAAAGTCAGATGCATCCATCTCAAGCACAAAAGGTTTGGATGGGCCAGGCATGGCAAGGACAGGGACAGACGTGAAAGCAAGCTTCAAGGCTTCAAAGGCAGTAGTGTATTCTGGGGTCCAAACAAACTGGACCTTGTCAGAGCAGAGACAGGTCAGGGTCAATGTAATTTGAGAAAATTTTGGATGAAATCCCTGCAATAATTTGCCAGGCCCAAAAACTTCTCACATCCTTTCTGCAGTTGGGCACTGGCCAGGCTTTTACTGCTTTTACTGCTTCCACTTTGTCTTGTGCCATGGAAAACCCGCCAGTCTTCACCATGTATCCCAGGATTTTGACCTCAGACTGAAAGAATTCACATTTCTTTAGCTTGGTGTATAAGTTGGCCTGGGAGAGTCTTTTCAGTATAAGGTCAAGGTGTTGGAGGTGTTCTTCGTGTGACTTGCTGCATATAAGGATGTTATCCAAATATTCAACACAAAATTGGTCAGGTTACTTGCCTAGGACAGTGTTGATCATCCTTTGGAAAGTGCAGGGGGCATTGCACAGGCTGAATGACATTATTATTATTTGTACAACCTGTATCTGGTTTTGAAAGCTATTTTGTATTTGTCTCTGTCCTTGATTTCTATCTGGTTGAAAGTGTCTCTCAGGTTAATTTCTGAGTACACCAGGGCTCCAGTCAGTACGTCACAAAGGTCATCAGCGTTAGGGATAGGATAGCAGTTCTTCACTGTAATATTGTTCAGTTTCTGGTAGTTCACGCAGGGACGCATTCTGCCATCTTTCTCTCCTACAAAAAGCATGGATGACAAGCAAAGGGCCTTTGACATCCAGATGAAACCCTTTTTTGGCATGTCCTCTAGGTATTTTTTCAAGGCTACTTGCTCCTGGTAATTGCAGCTTTAGATGGGGCCATGGTGTGGTTGAGTTCCTGGTAGCAGGTCAATGGCGTGATTGTAAATGAAATGGCTGGGGAGATGGGTTGCCGCTTCCTTGCTGAAGACGTGGTTCCACTTCTCCAGTGAGGCAGGTAGGATACCCACACTGGGTTCCATTTTCAGGGTCAGGAGTGTTCTGGGTCTTTTACTGGTCAGGCCCAGCTGTAATGGTGCCACATCACCTGAATTGTCTCCCTTCAAGGCAACTGTTTGGTTAAAGAAGTTCAGGATGGCACTGTGTCTTTGGGACAAGGAGTCTCCTATGATCAAGGGGTAGGGGAGTCCATTCAGGATGATGGGGAGTGCTGGGTAGGTGTTTTGACCTATTTTCAATGGCAAATTGGTTAAACACCTGATTCCAGGTTGTGGGAGCTGTTTTCCATGATCACTTTGACACCCTTGGTGGTGACCTTTAGTCCTAAATCCTTTTCAAGGGTGGCATCAATAAAGCTTTCTTCAGCTCCCGTATCAATGAAAGCCTCAGCAATCTGGGATGCTGTGAGTGTTTCCACTTCAACTTGGATGAATTTGTAAGACTGGGTGAAGGTGTTTATTTGTGCTAGGAAACCCGTAGGACCACTCTTCTTGGGACAAGCCTTAGTGAGGTGGCCAGGTTTGTGGCAGTAGAAACACAACCCTTCACAGTAGTGGTGTTGTAATTCATTGGAGGATATTCCTGGTCTGTTGGGCGTTGGGGCTCAATTTGTGCGCTGATTGTGAGAGGGGGCGCCTTCTTGGTTAAGGCTCAATCCTCTACACAAAAGGAGTAATTCATCTAGGTCAAGCGTGGAAGATGGTGCTTAAGGAGTTCCTTCAAGGCAGGGAAGGCTCCTTGGTGGTACAGGATGGCTGATAACTTGTCCTCCAGTTGGGTTCTATCTTTCAGTTTAAGGAATTTGTTGGTGTAGGCTTGTAGGGTGTGATGCCCTTGTCTAATGTCAAGTAAACTTATGAGGGCGTGGTGGCAGGTATATTGGTTGTTGCCAGTGGCCATCAGTTTACTTTCTGTGACCGTACTACAGTCACATTAGGCTGTGGTTTTGCAAAGAGGTTGAATTGTAATGAATTTCATAGGTTGAAATTCAAAACAATAGGATTGGCCTTGGAGAGACTTTCCAGCGTAGCAATGATACCCAGGAATCAATTAGGCTGTACTAATTGAGGGCCGTAATGAAAAAGCTGAACAATTCAGATTATGAGGCTAGGTGTCTCAAACCGTCTAATTAACCATGGAGGTTAATTGATACCCAGGAATCAATTAGGCTGTACTAATTGAGGGCCGTAATGAATAATCTGAATGATTCAGATTATGAGGCTAGGTGTCTCAAATGTAATTTATTAACTGGGAAGGTTAATTAATTGATACCCTGGAATATTATTGATGAGGATTTAATCATAGGGCCAAAATGGACTTGACTGTGTCAAGTAAAGACTTGTTGTCTTCAAACAGATTAATTAACTAGGAAGATTAATTAATATATGCTTGGAATATAATTAATGAGGATTTAAGTATATTGTTTAATTTCCTTGACTGTGTCAAGAAGTTTGGTTAAGGTTAGCCAAAAGTAAACCGCCAAATTGTGGTTTTAAAGCATTGTTTTGGCAAATTAATTAGGTTAAAAGTGCTGCTGCGCTGCCCAGTGAATGTTTCAGGTGCTGGGGCGCTGTCTGGGAAAGTTCCTGGGTGCTGCAGCTCAAGTTTTGAAGTGTTTTAATGGGTTTTTAACGCAAAAAACCATTAAATGCAAAAATAACTAAACTGTAGACAATGGTATCTATGCATTCAGGATTGATCAGCTGGTTCTCAGTTGGAACAAGGATAGCTGGGATCAGGAATGTGTACATTCCACAGGGTTTTGGCGCTGGAAGTCTGGAATGCTTCAAGCCAAAGTAATACATTTCCACGGAAAGAATAAGGTGATTCTGGAATGTATTAGAGCACATTCTTATAGGTTAAGAGTGTGAAGATCTTTTTGGTAAAGATTTGGATTGGATGATGCTGTTATGACATAAACCATGTGATAGGAATCCAGGTGTGATTCCAGAACCAGAGGGGTTTTCAGCTAAATGTACCTTGATTAGTATATAATGGAAACATGATAATAATTAATAAAAATGATACTTATGTGTGACAATGGTTTCTTTCCCCTCAATCTTTTTATGCTTTGTGTTTTTGGCTTAACTGAAATAAGACTACCATGGAATGAAAGAGATGGTCTGCAGCTAAGATTATGGGAAACAAAAAACGTGGAAGTGATCACCAGATGGCAATGAGTTTAACACCAAGATTTCTTGCCCAGAATCCAAGCTCATCAAAGCTTACATAAAGGATTCCTTGTCAACCCGTAAAAGAGTCAGGCCGGGATAATAAAAAATCAAGCATGAATTTCCTGGATCCATCAGACTTTCACATTGGGAGTAGTCCAGGCAGAACTCAAAGTCCTTTGTGGTGGCCTTTCCAAACCAGTCTAAGGCATTGCCAGAGAGCATGGAGGCCACCCCAAGGACTTTCTCAGTGTTGTTGGAGTATGAGTTTGCATTATCCTGGAAAAGGAGGTGGAGGACTAGCATGGCTCTTCTTGATTCTTCCAAGATGAGCTTCCCCATCTGCGGCATGTCCACCTTGACTGTGGTCTGGTTGACTATAACATTCTGAACCTGAAAATTTGGGGTCTTAGTCTTCTTGACGCTAAGCAAGGCGTCCTTTGGTTCTGTACTGGTTTGGTGTTGGATTGCTGATGCAATTAGGTTGGTAACTAGCTTGTATGTATAGTAAGCTGAAATTAATAAAAATAGCATACAAGATGCCCCAATAGTTATCAACATCTTGGGGCCCAGGTTACTGTGGTTAAGGTCAATCACCATAATGTCAGGGATCCAGCCTGTGGGGGGTTCTTGGGAACTTGTGGGCAGACGGCCTACGGGCCCAGCAGGAAGGACCCATCACAAGATTGGAGCTAACTTTACAATATAAGATAACAATTTGCCCAGGAGAGCCCAAGGTCTGTTGGCAGGTACCATATAATCTATCAAGTTGATAAGAGTGATGTACATCACTCCAAATATCTGGGTGGAAGTGGATTGATTGGCAGCAACAGATTCTTGCAGGAAGTTGGGCTGCAGGGTGAGAGGCGGAGTCATTGGGACCAAATACGCAGGCAGGTGGTTGTACTTGTTGCAGAATAGCAGGGGAGGTAAAGTGATTTTGTGGCCTTCCCTGTAAACAGTCTTGGTCTCTCTAGTTCTTGCCTCAGGGTCATAGATTAGGATTTCCTCTAGGGTGAACTCCAAATACGCAGGGTTGGGGGGTATTTGGTGAAATGTACTGGGCTGTAGGGAGCTCCTGGTGGACATTAAAGATCAGGCAGCTGGTCTGCGGTTTCTTGGAGTTGTTGGGTGTGAGGTGCAGAACCGCAGGAGGTAGACTGTAAATGAAATAAAACTAATATCAAATATGAAAAAACCTGGTTGAACCAAAAGTTCATATCACTTTATTGCTAGAATGGCAATGGGTAACTTCCTGGCAGTCCAGGGTATAAGTATGCCCATCTGTCATGGGAAAACTTTTATCAATTTCTTTGGCCCAGGTGTTACTGTTTACCAGGTTTTTCCTGTCCTTGGTAGCATCCATTGTGAGAGTTAACTCATTGGCTGGTTCAAACTGAAAATACTCAAGTTTCTTTATTGGGTCATGGGATTGGTCATCTCTGGGCGGCCTGTGTTCTATAGGAAGTTTCTTTGCTTTCCCTTCTGTGGTGGCCCAAGTTATTTTGGGGTCTATGGCTAGGCCTGCCAGCTGATTGGTTTTGCTAACAGGAACCTTCAGTGTGGGGGCGTCAATGTGGGTGATTTTGACTCATCAAGCCTTAGAGGATTTTCCAAAGTCAAATCCTGCTCTGATTCAAACCCAAAAATCTGCAGGCAGCTGGGTGGCTGGTCCTGCAGGCTGGCAGCCCACAGGGTGTCAGGGTTTAAATCCTGTAGTTGAGGCTTTCCAGTAAGCATGGCTAATAGGAGTTTGTCACTTGTACACTGACCCTTCCAAAATCAAGGCAATCATAAGCATGCCACCTCCTATGGATGTTGGTCAGGTGTGTACCTTCTTGGGCATGGTTGCCTACATGATTAAATTCATTCCCAATTATGGAGAACTTATTGCACCTCTCACTGAGCTCCTGAAAACTAAACAGCGCTTCCACTGGACCCCTTCCAGAGATCAAGCCTTTGAGACTTTGAAGCAGAGACTTACAACTGCACCCATATTGTAGTTCCTCAATCAGAACTGCCAGTACAAACTCAAGACTGATGCCTCTGACAGGTCCATAGGGGGTGTACTACGGGTAAAAACTGACAAAGGCGTCTTCCTCCTTGTGGCATACAAATCCAGGAAGCTTACTGACTTATAACAAAGTTACCTTATACACAATAAAGAGTTGGCAACAATTGTGCACTGCGTTGAGAAATGGTGCTGTTACCTGGAAGGGGCAACCTTTCCACCCTGCATCCTAACAGATCACAAGTCACTCCAGTACTTCAATACACATTCCCACTTGACGCGCCGCCAAGCAGGCTGGGTCAAGCATCTATCCCCCTACCAGTTGCACATTGAGTACAAGCCTGGGAAGGAACTTGTCACAGCTGACACCCTCTCATAACTCTATGTAGCGTCCATCACCAGGGACAATGGCTTGGATCCCAACTGGCCAATGTTGTACCTCCGTCCTGAAGCAACTTGTTACAAAGGCCTTAACTCAGTAACCATCTCCAAGCTGAAGGACAATGAAATTCAGTTAAAAACCAATGCTGGCAACGTCTGCCGCCAGGCAGAGAAAGGTGAGAATATTTCTTACATTCCCACCACATAATGAGGCAACATAATATTGTATTACCACTACACCTTGGGTCACATCAGAGGATGCAACCTCTTCAAGATCATGAAACAAAAGGTTTGGTGGCTGTGTATGCGTCAAGATATCTTGGATCTCCTCAAAACATGTGTACTGTGCAAAAAGAATACGTCTAAACCTGCACCCCCCAAGTATATCATGCCCATCAACGCCATGGAACCCTTTGAACAGTGGGCCCTCAATGTGGTTGGGCTGGCAACAGCACCCATGTTGACAATAATAATACCAACAGTGGCCATGTTGACACTTTTAATGTTGACACTATAGTAAAGTGACAAACAGGTTTTACTTAATGTTGTTTCCTGGATGTCAACACTTTTTTAATTAATAAAACACTTTACCCTGAACATTTTTAATATAAATTTTTTTTAAAATACTTCATTAACTAAAATGACCCCAGAAACTTCAAAAAATGCAATAAAAAAATTATTATAAGTAATAAGAATAAGGAGATATAAGCAACTATTTTTCAGTTTACTATGTAAATTACACTCTTTATTATGAAGTTATTTTTTATTCCCATAAAAATAAAATTCCAAAGAACCAAAAATAAAGATATTTTATATATCATAATAACTACAAAATATAAGAAAATTATCATTTAAATTCATTATACTTTATATAAGCATAACTGAAAATCTCTCATAGCTTAAAGATAATTAACAAAATATAAGATATTTCTTACTAAACCACATTAAAACTGTATCTGAAACTTACCATTTATAACTATGTCAAGGGTCTGGATGTACAAGTATCCTGGCTATTGCCATCACACCTAACATCCAGTCATTGCTCAATTTGGTGCCTTTCCAATATATCATTCAACATACCAAAAACGGCACCAAACCAATATCACATGACTGTCCAGGTATCCAACAACTTGAACCCATCCAGCACATGACCAGCCCCTTGGTTTGATCCAACTAAATCCCCACCACAGCTAAAGCTAAATAAGTCTAAAGTATTTTCCAATAAAATATACTTCTTCTCTTGCTACTTTTATATTTGAAGCTTCCCCAAAAGGCGCTCCTTATCACTGGTAGCACTACAGTTTTTGACCACGCCAATGAAAGAGAAAATGACTGAACAGAACCCGCCCACCTTTGCCCACGTACTCAACCAGGCCACATCCCAGGATACCTGGAAAATGTACTTCTGCGCCCACAACATTGATGAAGATATTCCTAGTAGATGCACTGTATTTGAAGGACTGGTCATGCCCAAAGCATGTGCCAAGATAATTCAATACAGTTGCTCTCTACAACCACAAACAAACACACAACCACCTATCACAGGTGTGTTATCAACACCAAGTACATTGATATTGACAAGTTCTATGGTAAAAACAAAGAAAACGTCATCAACTGGCTAGACCGCACAGCCGCCAAACTCCGCACTAGCCGCATCCCTCACAAAAAATGGGTCCAGGAAGCCGCAAGCGCCTAGACAAGGCTGCAGCTAACTGGTTTGCTACCTGGGTTAGCTCACAAACTGACAACCAGCTTTACAACTGGGAAGAGTTCAAATCCAACATCACCCACAATTTCAGCATCACTGAATCTCTCCAAGACATTGTGATACAGCTCAGTGATCTTCCTCAGAAGACCACTATTGCAGCTTACACCAACAAATTTGAGGAAATACACTGTAAAATTCAAAACCCAGCACAAGCTGACAACTTACACACCAGAGCATCATTCATCAACAGAATGAAACCCTCTGTTGCTGCCCTCATCTGCCCAGAAGCAAATACCTCCATGCCAGCACTCATTGCTGAAGCCAAGCGCGCTAAAAAGTGCCAACATAGAATATGCTGCACGCAACGGCAACTGCTCCTCAAACAGTAATGGCAGAGAAAACGCCAATGGCAATAAACGCCAAAATACCAATGATAGCAATGGCAACTCTAATTGCAACAATAGCAATTTCAGCCAAAGCGCAAACCGCTCCCATCCCAAGAAAGAGGACACTGCCAAAGTTAACAATGCTGAAGTAGCAACCCGCTATGAATCTGACCCCACATTCTCTGACCTCAAAGGTCTCAAAACAGAGGAACAGGGAAAAAAGGAGGGAGAACAGGCTTAAGTGCTCCTGTCTCCCCCCAACTTGACAAGAAACTGTACCAAGGCACAAAGTTTGCTGCTTGCATCCCATGTGTCCCGCAATCCTCCATTTTTATGAACGTAAAAATTATAGATTGCTCACAACTTCTTGTCTACCCATGCACTTACAAATCTCATACAAGTAAAATTTTATTTGACTCTGGTGCACAACACACTATGGTTGCAAACCTTTTGTAACCAAGTACAAAATACCAGTTTTCAAATCCAACTTCAAATACGCTAGAATGGCAGGTAAGTCAAAAGTTCTGCTCAAAGGCAAAACAACGCCTTTCAGAATTGACCTCCAAGGCATACAAACGTCCATCAAAGGACTTGTCATGAACAACATAAACTACAACATTGTAGCAGGCATGAACAGGTTCACCCAAGTGAATCCCAGCGTATGTTGGAAAACAAAACCATAACAATAAAAAGCAATGGAGTCAATTTCAACATTCTCAAAGAACCCAATGACCTCATTCTAAGAGACACAGTATTTGTTCAAGTCATAAATCAAGATGACTCTGAACACCTAACCAAAGACAGTACCCTTCACATAATGAGGTACTCCAAATTTAATAATATATAAACACAAAAGATCCAATGCCCAGAAATTGCGGCACTCCTAAACAAATATGCTTATGTATTCAAGGAAAAACTCACAGAGTTACCCCCTGAACAAGAGGTCAAACATGGCATCAACTTATGCAAAGCCATGCCCAAACCTGCACCCCTCTACAGACTCTCTCCCATGGAGACCCAAACACTTAAAGCCCACATTGAGGACAATCTAGCCAAAGGATTCATTTATCTGTCTGAATCCCCGTGGGAGGCAGCAGTTTTCTTTGTAAATAAGAAAGAAGGATCTCTTTGCTTAGTTACTGACTACAGAGCACTAAACGCAAGTATAGTAAAAAATAAATATCCCCTTCCACTCATAGAGGATCTGTTTGCAAGACTCTCTGGAGCCAAATTTTTCTCCAAAATTGACCTCACTTCAAGTTATAACCAGGTTGAAGTGAAGGAAAAGGACATACCAAAGACTGCATTCCACATGCAATTTGGGTTGTTTGAATGTAAAGTAATGAATTTTGGGATGACAAACGCCCCAGCAACATTTGTCACCATGATGAACCAGGCGCTAAACAGACTCTCAAACACATTATGTTACCTTGATAACATCATCATATTTTCAAAAACAAAAGAGGAACACCTCACTCATGTCTGCAAGACACTCAATTGACTTTCAAAGCACAAGCTATACACTAAGCCTAGTAGGTGCCAATTTATGGAAAAGGAACTCCTGTTCTTGGGCCACATTGTCTCTGAAAGTGGCATCAAAGCAGATCCAGACAAAATTAAAGCCATAAATAACATGCAACGCCCCACCTCTGTGAAACAAGTAAGATGCTTTCTTGGTATGGTAGCTTACCTAAGGAAATACATCAAAGACTGCAGAAAGCTCACCGCACCAATCAATGACCTAACCAAAGGTAATGCCAAAAGAAAATTATCTGGACTCTAGAATGCAACAAGAATTTCCAGCTAAGAAAACAAGCTCTTATTGAAGCACCAATCTTGCAATACCCTAATAACAACAGGTGCTACAAGCTTGAGTCAGACGCTAGTGACACCGCCATTGGCGCAGTCCTACGCATCTGCCAGCCAGGGCAGCAAGATTTCCTGCCAGTATGTTACAAAAGCAGAAAGCTAACAAACACTGAGAAAAGGTACCCAATACACAATAAAGAATTGCTAGCAATATATCACGCATGCAAGAAATGGAGATGTTACTTAGAAGGACATTTAAACGTCTGAGTGCTAACTGACCACAAATCCTTAATCTATTTCAAAACTCAGAACGCACTCGCACAGCGCCAAGCCAAATGGATGTCCTTGCTAGAACAGCTTAACTGGGACATTCAATACAAAAAGGGGGCAGAGCTGTTCACGGCTAATGCTCTCTCTAGGCTATGCCAGCCAAGAGAGGATCACCCTGACCACCTGGACCTTGACTGGCCCAACCTATACAACACTGAGTACAAGACAAAAGGAAAGGATCCCTCCACACACCAACTAACACATGATACGCTAGTAAGGAATGAAAAAAATTTCCACATATTAAATGGCACAGTATACCAAATCATCAAGGATAAACACATTCCATACATTCCACTTGCACAAAGAGTCAACACTATACTAAGACATCATTGTCTTCTAGGACACACAAAGGCTAACAACCTATATCTCACTTTAAAAGAGATAGTATGGTGGCCCAATCTGAAGCAAGACATAATTGATGTTCTAAAGAAGTTTACAGTGTGTGAAAAATACGCCAGCACCAAGGTGCCACAGCCAACAGTCAACCCAGTACCTGACCCTGAACCTTTTAAGGTTTGGGGACTGGACGTAGTGGGATCCCTCCCAGAAATAAAAACAAATCAATGTTTCCTAATTGTAGCCTTCTCCTTTGCCACATGTTGTCCCATATGCTGGGCAACAAAAGATCACAAGGCGGAAACAATAAATTGATTCATCAATAAAGCAATCATAGGGGACTACATCACTCCAGACTACATCATAACAGATGGAGCAAAAGAGCTAACAGGCCACTTAGTAAATAACAATCTAAAAACAAAGAACATCAAACACTCCACAACCTGGCTCTACAGGCCACAGGCCAACAGCAGAGCTGAACACCTAAACAGCAGCCTTATCAGAACCCTGGAGAAAATAATGAATGGCAAAGCCAAAGACACATGGCCACTCTATGTGAAACATGCATTGCTAGTATCCCAGGTTTTTACCAATCAAGGGACAGGCTACTCACCTTTTGAACTAACATACGGGTACAAGCCAGAAATAGTCACCTGCAAGAATCAACCATATGTGAAGATCCCCCCCGGGGAAACCTCCCACAGTAGAACAGAAACCAGCTCTACAACACATAAGCCTCAAAGCTAAGCTGGCAGAAACAAAAAGACTCAAAGCCCAAAGGGTAACCTCAACAGAGGACCCACTTCCCATCAACTCCCCCGTCTGGGTCCTAGCTGGGAACAGAAAGAAGCTAGACTCAGTACACAGAGGACCAGGAAGAATCATCAGATACCAACCAGACAGGAACACCTACCTGGTTAAGTTCCAGGGTGCCAAAGAGCCCATCACCAAAAAGTATCACAGACCTTGCCTCTGCCCTAGCAAAGGGGAACACTCAACCCAGTTTGTGCCCACTAATAAACAACTCCAGGAACATCAGGCGGCAGCCGTCAAGACAAAGCCCCCTCCTGATGTACCCAAATAACCCCTTAAGAGAGGGGTGTGTTGAGGGTCTGGATGTACAAGTATTCCGGCTATTGCCATCACACCTAACATCCAGTCATTGCCTGATTTGGTGCCTTTCTAATATACCATTTGACATACCAAAAACGGCACCAAACTAATATCACATGACTTTCCAGGTATCCAACAACTTGAACCCATCCAGCACATGACCAGCCCCTTGGTTTGATCCAACTAAATCCCCACCACAGCTAAAGCTATATAAGTCTAAAGTATTATCAAATAAAATATACTTCTTCTCAACCTACTTTTATATTCAAATCTTCCCCAAAAGGCGCTCCTTATCATCTAAAAATATTAGTACAATATAAATAAATTAAAAATTAAAAGTTTAAAAGTAAAAAATATACAGGCAAACCAAAGCAAGGTTTATTGTGCTAATTAAGCCACCAGTAAGAGCAGTGGCAACATCCTCAAGGAACTTCTTAATCTCTGCCACCTTATACTTTTTCTTCACCACCTTCTGAACGTCCTGCTGGTAGTCCTGCTCCTTGGACTTTTGCTTCTTGGGGGCCACCTGGTTGGCCAGGTTGCAAAACTTGGAGACAGTTCTTGCTTGCTTCTTCTGCAGCTTAGAGAAGAACTTGCTGTATTTGGGGTTGGACCCAAACTTGGTCTTCAAGTGATTGTACCAAGCCTCAAGGCTAGAGGTGGTCTTCATCTCCTCCTTGAGGCAGGCGCCTTGGCAATTCCAAGGGGCAGTGGCCCCGCTCTTTCCTCTCTGGGTGGTCACCTTCTTGCCCACTCATTGGCGCTCAAAGTAATCCAAGTAACCTTTGAAGATAGTGGAGTTCTTCTTGATATAAGCGTTCTCCAGGAGGGCCTCAAAGCCAATCCCAGTATGCTCTGAGCGCACAAAAGTCAAGGTAGCAAACTGAGTCAAGGCAAAGCAGCACTTCCCCTTACCATCATTAAGATACTTCTCAAAAAGCTCCTTCTCACTCTTGAGATTCTTGATGAGGGCCTGCTTAAAATGGAAGAAGCAGCCCTAGACTTCTCCATTGAAGGTGTCCTTGAAGGCTCTGAACTGAGCTTGCTCAAAGTCCATTATGATGACCTTTGGCCTAAGTGAGCGCGCATGAGCTAGCTGCTCAGCAGCTAGGGTCAACTCATCCTTCTCAGCGGAGGAGGGATTTGCCCTTGTGGCGTGAGTGGGAGGGGGAGCTGGTTGGTGGGAAGGGAGCTCAAAGCATCCCAGACAATTTTGAAGGCTCTAGTGTAGACTTCAGTCTTGGCGCCAGGAAGAAGAAAGAACACAAGAGGGATAACCTGGTCATTAAACTGCCCATGCAGGACCTAAAGCTGCTTAAAGAGAGAGGGGCAAGTAGCAAATGTGCTGCTGCACAGCCAGGTGGTAGCAGTATTGAGCTGCTCCAGGTTTTATAGTTGTGATGTAGGCTATAATCCTATCCTCCACTTCCTGTCTATTGTCATGGAGCAGGAACATCTCATCATCCTCAGTTTTTTGAGGGCATCTGTGAGGACCAGGTCTTAAATTTTAGTGGCGCTCTTGGCCAGAGGATTGGAGGCTTGATGCCTATCACTTACAAACTTGACCAACTGATTGTGTGTTGGCACCCTCTTCAAGTTAGTTGGGGAGAGGTACTTGCAAGCAAGCACGGACAGCTGGGTTGGGGAAAGGTCTTTGGAGGTGGGCATGACCTGGACAAGATACCACTTGAGGAGGTGGGCTATGGTGGTATTTGGCATCACACAAGTGTGTTCACCCTTGATGGTTTGGACCAAGTCCTAGCGCTCAGTGTTGAGCTGCACTGGTCAGGAGCGGTCCTCACAGGTGTAATGGCGCTCTTGAAGCCCCAGTTGGCGTTGTTACAAGAGAAAATATAACCATTGGCCACCATGGCCAGCCCACCCTTTACGCTCATGATAGGAAAATACTTAGGCAAGGAAGAGGGAACCTTAAATTTGCCATCAACATTGCAGATGTTGTGGGCTAACAGAGGCTCCCAGGGGCCAGCAGGAGCATGGCGGAAGCCAGGGAAGTAATTGGGGTGGGGCTTTGAATCACCCCCAGATAAGCTTGAAGGGGGGGTTTGGTGATGGGGAGGAAGCAGAAGGGGGCTTATTGTGGTGCTCCTCATGTGCAGGAGACTTATTCTTTGGTGGGGTCTTTTTGCCTTGCCGCCGCTTCTTGGTT
This sequence comes from Entomophthora muscae, assembly GCA_014839935.2. Taxonomy (NCBI): domain Eukaryota; kingdom Fungi; phylum Entomophthoromycota; class Entomophthoromycetes; order Entomophthorales; family Entomophthoraceae; genus Entomophthora; species Entomophthora muscae. Next base: position 589,127 of record QTSX02002859.1, on the reverse strand, counting down.
GGCTCCTTGTCAGAAGCCAAGTTGTAGAAACTGTGGTCCGTAAGGGAGCCATCAGATGCCTCTCCCCCAGTGGAGTGAGCAGGGCTCTTCTCAGGAGAGGGCTCAGGGGAGGGCTTTGGGGATGGTTTTGGAGTGGCCTTTCTTGATGATACAGGCTTTTTTTGGTGGGTTTGGTTGGCTTTGAAGGATGATTGGTTCCTTTGGGATGTTTGGAAGTGTTTTTGTCCTAAAATAATAAGTAAAATGGTTTAAAATAAAGCAATTTATGTAAAAAAACAAAAAAAACAACTTAATAAGCATAATATATAAAAAGTAAATCTTAGATGGTTCTTATTGGCATTTAAAAGGTAAAAAATACTTGTATTTTTTATTTTATTAAAGTTATAAATAAAAAGTTAAAAGTTAAGAGATTTATGTGAAAGTATTAGCTTTATAAATAGATTTTAGTTTTAAAAAAGTAGAGAATATGAAAGAGAAAAGTTAAAAATACAATATATCAAAAAATCAGATGATTTTATTATGTAAAACATAAAGTTTTATATTGTTGCAACCAAGCTTCCAGACTTTCCTGCTAATGTATCTTACAATACACAGGGGGCGCTCAATGAGTTGCCCCTTGACGTATCTAATGATCTGAACCAATCTGGTGGCAATATCAAATGGCAGGTACTTCATCCTAATTAGGAGCGCTACCAATTTGACCTGCTGATCCCTGCACAAGTTATTCCTCAGCTTCAAACCTTAAATGGAACTTCCCACTATGTCACCCCCTTGTGGCTTTCCCCATATGGTATATTAATCACAATATTCTACAATAAACAATACCTTATTCTATTTGTTCTTGTCCTTTCTATTGGACTGTTGTCTTCCCCAATCCAAAATACTTAATCCCCATTGGTTCAGCTGCAACAGTGGTAGCAGCAGTAGGTTGACAACCTAGCTAAAACAAGATTCCCCCTAAGAAAGGACAGAGTACAGGCTGTATGGCTACTCCCCAACAAGAAACTTTCCTGCCAATCCGCAAGGGGACATCCCGACAGATATGTCATCTATCAAGACCAGCTAGTCCTCATAAGTGTGTATAATTGGCTCTGCCTTGGGCAGCGTGACGCCAGTGTTACCCCTCCCCAGTCAGACCTGTCACAACGCATGCTCAACCTTCAGCTAGAATGCTTTGCGGGTGGCTGTGACCGTACGGCAGTCACTATTGAGTATTTAGCCAAATAAAGGCTCCAAAATATAAATTTATCTCTGTTTTTCTGATTATTGCATGTAGATAGGTTGGATTGGAAGTCTTAAGGTAAAGATTCCTGAAAACTGGATATCTAGGTTCAATAAAAGAACAGAAGGCAAGATTGGCTGAGTCAATCTGGGAGACTAGGTGTCTCAAAAACAGTTTAATTAATTGAGAAAATTAATAAATAAATACACAGGAATATAATTAATGAGGATTTAATTATATTGGTTAAATTTTCTTGACTATGTCAAGAAGTTTGGTTAAGGTCAACCATAAGTAAACCCCCAAATTTTAGGTTAAAAGCGCCGCTTCAGCAAATTCATTGGGTTAAAAGCGCTGCCGCGCCACCTAATGGATTTGTGAAGCGCCAAGGCGCCGCTATCAAATTTTTCAGGCGCTGGGGCGCCGTGGCGCCGCCTGGGAAAGTTCCTGGGCGCTGCAGTGGCACCTGGTTTGAGTTTCAAAGTGTTTTAATGGGTTTTTAGGCAAAAAAAACCATTAAATGTGAAGATAACTAAATAAAGGCAAGGATGCCTAGGAGTTCAGGGTTGATCAGCTGGTTCCCAGTTGGAACATTAATAGCTGGGCTTTGGGGTGTTTAATCCACAGGGTTTTGGCACCGGGAGCTGAGGAAGCTCTATGCTGAATTAGTACATTGGAATGAATGAAGTCAGGTGACTTCTTCCCATTGTAGGTTGATTCTCATAGGTTGAGAAATATTGGTGATCTTTTAGGTAAAGATCTAGGTTTGGATGACTTGAACATCATAGATCACGTGAGATAAATCATAGGTTGATTCAGGAACTGGAGGGGTTTTCAGCCAAATATGCCCCAAATGGTATGTAAGCAAAAACAGCTACAATTTAATAAATATATATTGTCAATTTTGACGCTTTCTCCTCAACTACCTTTTCAATTATTATATCTTCTTTGTTAAATTTTGAAAGGACCAAATTTGGAGTACTTTGCATGGAAACCGCTGCTGCCAGGAAAGAGGTTCCTACAAGTTTGTAGAGGAAGCTTGGGCAAGCTTGGAGGTCACCAGGACTGTTTCTGAGGAGTCCTTGGTGGAAGTAAAGGCTGTTTTTGAAGAGTTATACTCCAATTACTTTGCAAAAGAAGGGACTCCCGCCCACAGGAACCAAATTCATGTGTGGGTTTCCTGGAACCTGTTAGTAGGATGGTAAAAAATCTTACAACAATTGAAATCAAAGGCAAATTGTGAAATTGAGGCTTTAAGGGTAAGGGAGGAAAAGAGCATTGAGATCATGGCCCGTTGGTGGGATGATAACAAAGTGTTGTCCCATAAAATTGCCTCTCTGGAGACAAAGCTCTTTGAAGCTTTTTCAAAGGAAGGTAATGGCAATAAGAGTCAAGGGCAGGATAATGGTGGGATGGACTGGTTAGACCTGGATCCGCCACAGTGGCGTCAAAGGGGCCAACATTGTCAGTTGGCTCCAATCTACCAAAACCTGCCTCTGTATCTGCCAGGTTCCTGAACCCATGTGGGTTGCCACTGTGTCTGGCAGCCTCACGGGGCCCGCCACTGTGTGGTTCACCAACTGGGCCAGTCATGAACTTGACGGTACCTGGGCAGCATTCTGAGATGCCGCAAAGTCCCGCTACAGCAAAACCTTCTCCCTCATTGTAGTGGGAACTCCTCTTCTAGCAATCAAACAGACTGGGTCTGTTCCTGAGCACCTTGCCGCCTGGCAACAAGCTCTTGCTGCCGCCCCCAAAGCTGTAACTGACAGAAATGCAATGCTACTCACCCTCATCATCAATGGGTTAAAACCCCATATCTGTAAGTGGGTCCCCATGGGTTGCTGCACCTCCATTGATGACTGCTACAAGGCCATTGTGGAGGCTAACCACCAGCCTTCAATGGGCTTCTGCCGTATCATTGACGCTCCACCCCAACCTTGTTCAACACCTGGCAATGGCCACAATCAAGTGGGCCGCTGCCAGCCCCGTCAGCAGGATAATGGGACTAAACACTCCTGCAAGGGGGAGCTCCAGCTAGCGCAGATCAAGGATCAGAGAAAAGCCTGGGGGTTGTAGCAACAAGAGGCCCTACAGCCCCACCTGACCCATCCTCTCAATCCCTGCTTGCAAAAAATCCCTGTGACTACAACATCCATAAAGTCAAAACCCTGGACGTCTTCCAAGTCCACAGTGACAACCCTGTACTACAAGTGAGTCACTCTTCAAATAAAGTAACCCGCTTAGCCTATCCCTTCTGTTTCTGTGGGAACACCCACAAATTACTGGTAGATACCAGGGCCAACCACACTATGGTAGACCAGGCGTTTGCTGACTCCCAACAACTAGACCAAGTGCCTAGCAGGTTCAAGGCAGTACAAGTAGCTGACTCCTGTAGAGTTGCAATTACCCATGAGACAGTACTCTTCTCTGTGAGGATGGGGAACGTCCAGGTTAAGTTCTCTGGGCCAATCATGGCAGGGCTCAGCCACAACGTAATTGCTGGACTCAACTGGCTTTGGCACAACCGTCCCTACATTGACTGTGATACATCTTTTATCACCCTTAATAGAAATGGGGTGGGCTTTCAGATCTACCCTGTGGAAATGAGCAAGTTAATCCACAATACTGTGTTTGTTAGGATAACAGAGACAGGATTGTACAACTTCAAGGGGGGAACTAGACTTCAATCAATGTTCAGTCAAAGTTATCTGCGCTGAACCATCTGTGGTCTCTCCCTTGGCCACTTCACCCGCCCCCCAGCACTTGCCACCCTCCTCAGGGAGTACAAAGACGTCTTCAGTGAAACACTAGACCAACTGCCTCCTCCCTGGGAGATTCAGCATGCTGTACAACTCCAAGGATTGTTACCTAAAGCACAGCCATTATATTGTCTTACACCAAAAGAAGATGAGACCCTCCACCAGCACCTTGTGGACGCGCTTGATAAGGGCTTCATTTGCCCCTTTCTCTCTCCATACAGGGCGGCTGTCTTCTTTGTAGCCAAGAAGTACGGGTCCCTTTGCCTGGTCACAGACTACTGCGCCCTAAATGAGGTGACTGTTAATAATAAGTGCCCCCTGCCGCTGATTGACAACCTGTTTGATACACTCGCAGGTTCAAAGGTCTTTAGCAAGATTGATCTCACTGCAGGGTACAACCAGGTCCGCATTGCACCAGGGGATGAGGCAAAAACTGCCTTCTGCACACGCTACGGGTTGTTTGAGTGTCAGGTCATGAACTTTGAAATGACCAACGCTCCTTCCACCTTTGCCATGTTGATGAACAAATCATTTGAGGAACTGATTGGAAAATGTGTGATTGTGTACCTTGACAACATTATTGTCTTCAGTCAAGATCAAACTACGCACCTCCAACACCTCCGTGCTGTCCTTGACACCCTTCGTAAAAATCAGCTAAAAGCTAAACCCTCCAAATGCAAGTTCCTCAAGTCAGAGCTGTTATTCCTTGGGCACACCATCTCTTCCCAAGAGATAAAGCCCAACCCTGCCAAAATCAAGGCAATCACCAGCATGCTGCCCCCCACTGATGTGGGCCAGGTGCAGACATTCTTAGGCATGGTTGCCTACATGCGCAAGTTCATTCCCAATTGCAGGGAACTAATTGCACCTCTCACTGAGCACCCTGAAACTGCATGGACTGAACACCTGCCTACCACTTTACTTATCCTACAAGCAAGAATCAACAGGGGCACAGGGTTCATCCCCAGCACCCTAGCCTTTGGGACACCTGACAGTCTGACAGGAGTTGAACAGGGAAAGTTACAGTCCAGAGTTCCCAAAAAGCCTCCCCTAGTGACAACCCCATCCCTAGACCAATGGCGTGCCAAAGCCTGGGAAATTGAACACAGGCAAATTGAAGGAGGGACAAAGCACCTCAAAGCCAGGTACGCTGTAAGTGACCCTGTCTACACCCTAAACCCCAATTCTGCCAAGTTGGAGCCCAACCACCTAGGGCCCTTCAGGATAGCTGCTGTCTATGACAATCATACCTATCAACTCAAAGATGCCCAAGGGAATACCAAAAAGCTTCACCACAATTGCTTGCACCCCTGCAGCGCCATCCCCACACAAAGGCTGTTTGTGCAGACCTTCCCAGATCTTCCACAGACTCCGGTCTTGGTGTCTGACAACAAGCAAAGGGCAAGGGGGGTGTTGCAACCAAGTTTCCAGACTTGCTGCTAATGTATCTTACAATACACAGGGGGAGCTAGATGAGTTGCCCCTTGACGTATCTAACAACATGAACCAATCTGGTGGTAATAGCAAATGATGGGTACTGCATCCTAATTAGGAGTGCTACCAATTTAACCTGCTGATCCCTGCACAAGTTATTCCTTGGCTTTGAACCTTACATGGAACTTCCCACTATGCCACCCCCTTGTGGCTTTCTCCATATGGTATATTAATCACAATATTCTACAATAAACAATACCTTATTCTTATTATTTTTACCCTTTCTATTGGACTGTTGTCTTCCCCAGCTCAAATACTGAATCCTCATTGGTTCAGTTGCAACACAGTTGTTGAGTATATACTTCTGGGAAGCATAATAAACAAGATAGAGGGGAAAATTAAGAAGATAATGATACTTTATTGGATATGAATATAGGTTAATATATAGTATCATGATAAGCCACATGTTGTCCATGTATGTCATGGAGGTCATGGAGCTTATCTGAGTAATGTTCCTCTTGAGTTACAAGGCTTAATCAAGTTGTGTTCCATTTAGGACCTGGATTGAGAGATCCCCGTCATATATGGTTAACTGATAATGGTGCCACCAGTTTATTGACTGGGCGGTGAACCATTTGGTGAGCTGCTTGGTGATTTACTCAGGGCGTTAATTCCCCAAGAGGGCTTAATAAAAGATGTTGTGACATCTCCCCCTGGGGTGCTGAAAGGCGGAGCCTTGGGAATCTTTTTGAGGGTGTCTGGTATACAGGCTTGATACTGATCTAGTTTGGTGTTAGGCACAGGGAGTCTTGAATTTTGTTGGGCTTCTCTTGCCTTACAAAAACAAAGTCAATCATGATGCATATGTTTTAGTTTGGTTCAGGCTCCAATCCCTTTGATAAGTAGGTGTTATTGAGCTTCACTTCCATGACAATGCCTGGTCCACGTAACCCTGGGTCTAATTTGTGTTGGTTGTGGTTGACAACCCAGATCTTGTCTCTGACTTGGAACCTTTCTTGTTGTAATGGGATTGCTTCTTGCTGAACCCTTTGTTGTTCCATTGTCTCTTGGTCCTTTCTGGCTTGTAGTAGTTTTGGGTCATTGCTGTCTGGTATCTTCTTTGGAAGTGGCAGTCGTGGCTCTGTGGTTGTACTGACAAGTGAAGGTTTTTGACCATAGACAAGTTCATAAGGGCTTTTGCCCGTATTGCGGTTGATTTGTGTTCTGCAGACCATAAGGGTGGTTGGTAGCATATCAACCCAGGCTTTTGGACTGTTGGAAGACAACTTACTGAGGGCTTCCACTAGATAGCCATTTAGTTGTTCTACGTGTCCATTTGCTTGTGGGTGATATGGGCTGGCTGTGACGTGCTTGATCCCATTTTTGGCAAGATAGATATTGGTGTCAATAGCTTTAAGTTCAGTGCCTCCGTCTGTGATTAAGAGGTCAGGCTTTCCAAACTTAGCTATGATTTCTTTACCAATGAATTGTCTCACAACATTGCCTTTGTGTTCTTTTTTGGCTTGTGCCACAGGCCACCTGGTTACATATTCAATGGCTGGGATGATGTACTTCTTGCCTTTGCTTTCACCAGGCATAGGTCCCACAATATCTAACAACCATACCTTGAAGGGCTGTGTGAGGGATACAGGTACTACTGACTCGGGTGGAGCTTTGGTTTGGGTGTACTTTTCACAGACCTTGCATTGTTCCAGTACTTCTCTGATATCATCTAACATATTGGGCCACCAGTAGTGGGTCTTGAGATATTCATGCAAGTTTCTGCTACAGGTGTGTCCCAAGTCTCTGTGATAACAGAGGATTGTGTCAATCTTTTGTGTTGACAGAATGTAGGGTACAGTGTCACCATTTGGAAGGATTTGGTGAAGGGTACCATATACGTTTTTGAACAGATGTTTGTTCTTGAGGACTTTCTCTTGGATGTCCATTGGTGTGCCAGGTGGGAACTCTTCCTGGAGATTACCCATGATTAACATTGGCCAGTTGAGGTTGCCATCAGTGTGGAGGATGTGTTTATTGTATAGCCTTGATAGGGTGTCTGCAGTAAGCATCTCTCTGCCTAGCTTGTATTCAATTTTCATGGGGTATCTCTGTATGAGACTCATCCATTCAGCTTGTCTTCTTGACAGGTGTTGTTGTGTTTTAAAGAATACTAATGACTTGTGGTTGGTGATTACCTTGAACGTCTGGGCTCCTTCTAGATAACATCATCATTTTATGAGGCAGTGTATTATGGTGACCAGCTCCTTGTCGTGTATAGGGTATCTTTCTTTGTCATCTGATAGCTTCCTGGATTCATATGCCACATGGAGGAAGTCTTTCTGGGCTGTTTGGATACAGAGGACTCCTCCTATGGCATAATCAGAGGCATCGGTTTCCAGCTCATAGATGCCCTTGCAGTTTGGGTATTGTAAGATGGGGGCAGTGACCATGTGTTCCTTCAGTTGGAGGAAATGTTGATCTTGTAAAGGTGTCCAGACAAACTTGGTTGTTTTCCCAGTGATGGCTGATAGGGGAGCTGTTAGGGCGCCCCAGTCAGGGATGAACCTGCGTACATAGGCTACCATTCCAAGGGAAGTGCAGAGTTTGTTCTTGTTCCTTGGGGCTGACATTTCTGTTATGGTGCGTATTTTGTCTGGATTGGGCTTGATGCCGTCTTTGCTAATGATATGACCAAGGAATGAAAGTTCAGTTGAAAAAAACTCACATTTTGGACAGTTTGGCAATTAATTGGTTTTTCTGCAGGGTACAGAGGACTGTGTGAATGTCTTCCCAGTGTTGTTGCAGGTTGGGACTGTAAATGATGATGTTGTCCAGGTAGATGATTGCTCTTTTCCCAATGTGTTCCTTGAATACTTCATTCATGAAGGTTACAAAGGTACTGGGAGCGTTTGTCATGCCAAAATTGAGGACAACACATTCAAAGGATCCATATTTAGTTTGAAATGCGGTCTTTGAAATGTCTTCAGGTTTCACGCAAATTTGGTGATATCCTGCTGTCAAATCAATTTTTGTGAAGATTTGGGACCCCCAGAGCATCAAAAAGGTCATCAATTAGGGGCAGGGGATACCTGTTCTTTATTTTGACCTCATTGAGGGCCCTGTAGTTGGTGACCAGGCGGAGGCCTCCATCTTTCTTTGCCACAAAGAAGACAGCGGCACCAAAGGGTGACTTTGAGGGTCTGATAAGGCCTTTCTTGAGTGCTTTGCCAAGGTAAGCCTTCAGGGCGTCATCTTCTTGTGGTGTGAGGTGGTAGATGGGTTATGCTTTGGGCACGCTACCTTTCAGGTCAATCTCATGTTGTATGCCCCAATCAGGGAGTAGCCCAGGTAGTGATTCTTGGAATACAGAGAGAAATTTATTGACCAGCTGGTCCTTAATTGGGTTCTGTTTGTGTTGGATTTCTGTGTTTTTGAAGTGAATGACTTCATATGTACATGTGCTCCAATCAATTTTGCTGATGTCATTTTCTTTCTCTGTTTCCATGATCTTTACAAATATGTGGTCCCTCATGAGGGTGTCAAGATGTGTTAGGTACACGTGATGGTGGACTTCTCCTCTCTGGATAGTGAGGGTGGCACTGTCCCAGTCTATGTGAGGCTTTGTTTTTTGCATCCAATATAATCCAAGTATGACATTGTATTTGGGGATTGGGATGATGGGACCACTAATTGTTGTTTGGATGTCTCCAATTTGGGCGCAGAAAAGTCTGGTCTTGTGGGTAACTGGTGTGCTGTGTTTGTCTGCCATGATGACCCTTTTGATGTTACTTCAAATGGTAGGTAACTTCATGAGGTCTATGAAACTCTTGTTGATGAGAGATTGCTCTGCTCTAGTGTTGAATAGTGCTGTACCCTGGTATCTGCAAAAACAGAAAGGATAGGTAAGGAGTTTATTTCCAGATTGGGCAGCAAACAGTAGAGGATTGCTGGAGGGAACCTGGATCATGGTGATTGAGTCCACATCCTGTTCTCTGTACAAGTCTTGTGAAGAGGGGGAGGGCAGCTTGCCTAAGCACTCCCCTGAGCTTTTCCCTCCTCTTTGGTATCTTGGTGCTGGCCTGGTTGGCTTGTGCAGTGCAATTCCCGTGTTGAGGTTGGGTACTGGTGACTCAGTTGTTTTGTTTATTGGGGCAAGGCACTCTCTTAACAGTGGGGTTTTCCTTGTGTTTGTTGGAGGCGTGTAGATTGTCAGACTTCTGAGCTGCATGTTTTTCCTCTAAGAATACATCCTCAAGGTTCTTGCAGCAGGTCATCTCAAACTGGCTTCTAATATGGGTAGGGAGGCCATTGTAGAAGTCCAGGCATGGCCCAGGTTCATCAAAGTTGATGGTGTTGGGTGCACAGTCACGTAGTCCTTTGTATGCAGCAATGTATTCCTCAATGGTTCCTGTCATTTTGAAGGTTTGGATTTTGGTCATAATCACCACGTCTCAATCCTTCATGGAGAATTTCTCAAGGAATGCGGCTTTGAACATTTCCCAGTTTTCCTTCTGGTCAGGATGTTGAGCCAGCCATTTGGTAACAAAACGCAAGGCAGTCCCTGTGACGCAGAGGGCAATTTTTCTAACCCAAAGTCTTTGGGGTACTCCACTTGTTCAAATTTGCTCTCAGTGCTATTGATCCAAAGTGAGGTGTTCTCACGGTGTATTCCTGTGAAGGCGCCAATCTCAGCGGTACGTAAACGCTGAAACACTATATTGGGTATCTCAGGTTACATAGGTGCTGTTATGGCTGGCATAGTAGGGAACAGTTTAGGGTTTTAATAGTGTTGTACTTGTTGATGGGTACAAGGAGATTATTGTAGATGACAAGGCCTGGGGGGACGTCTTGTCCTACTTTGTAATCTCTCCAACTGTTAGGGAGTGACATTGCTTGGGTTCTTTTCTTGGGAGGGATTTTTCCTTTGAGTTGGGTAGGTATGGATAACCTACCTGTGCTACTACTGTTGAGTTTATACTTCTGGGAAGTATAATAAACAGAAAAAGGGGAAGATTTAAGAAGAGAACAATACTTTATTGAATATGAATATAGAATAATATATATTATCATGACAAGCCACATACTGTCCATGTACGTCATGGGGGTCATGGGGTTTATCTGAGTAATGTTCCTCTTGAGTCACAAGGCTTAATAAAGTTGTGTTTCATTTAGGACCTGGATTGAGTGATCCCTGTCATAGATGGTTAACTGATAATGGTGCCACCCGTTTATTGACTGGACAGTGAACCATTTGGTGAGCCGTTTGGTGATTTACTCAGGGTGTTAATTCCCCAAGAGGGCTTAATAAAAGATGTTGCAACACAGTCTAGACCTCCTATCATGTCATGGTTAAGGTCACTCATGATGGGAACAGAAAGGCTAAATCAGATGGTTCTCATTCTTACTATTATTATATGGTTTCATGAGTGATTTTTACTTGTCTTGAGTCTGTGACATTTACAGACTTGAAACAGCTGAGGGCAATCTCTAGTTGGTGTGGTCTTCAACCTACTGATTGACCATGGTATGATAGGTGACAATTTTAGATCAAATTTCAGAATTTATTTAGTTGTTTAAAAATGCCTTCAACTCCTTATAAAGGGGTTTATTCAGTTGAATAAATCATGGCACCTAAAGCTCTTAAAAAGAAGCTTTTGAATGATAATAATCATAGTCATTTTTGGCTCTTTTTTTGGTATATGAAATTTTGTTTGATGTCACCCAGAAATCACTGATTAACAGTAGTTTGACTATTTAAAAAAATTGACACTTTTCTCTTTCTCAGATGAAATTCCCTTTATTCTTTTAAATAAAACTATAGCCTTTTCACCTTAATATAAAGACTTTTCCTTGGTTTTCTTCAATTTCTTAATAGCTTAAAGATGCTGCTATCATAAAAGACCTTGGCCGATAGTCATTTTTATAGTTTGAGTAATTAATTGTTAATAATACCATGAGCTTTACATGATTTGCCCAGGTGTATATAAGGAGCCAGTAAAAATTGCCACAAAATAAAAGAAAAGATAAACTAATAATGGAATTCTATTTTGATTATGGCCAGCTTTTATAATTGGGCCATTGATATGTACTAGAAGGTTTCTAAGGTTTTGGTTTTATCTAAATTGTAATTAAAAGGGTTCTTGGTTAGCTAAGATTGAGGTTGAGTGCTGTGTGGGGTTGTAAAGCCTCTTGTGTCTAAAGCTCCTAGGCTTTTTTCAAACTCTTAATTTGTGCCAGCTGAAGCCTCCCCTTGTGAGATCTTTGTTGTTATCTTGTTGGCAGGACTGGTGGTATCACACTTGGTTTTGGCCACTCCCAGGTGTGACATAATATTCATTTATGGAATAACTGGTTTTTTAGACTCTATTATGACCTGGTTATTTGATTCTAAAATTGTCTTGTAGCAGTTGTCAATGAAGGTACATTGTGTCAGAGTTTCTTTGCCATGCTCAATAATATCACAAAATTTCAGGTTTGCACCAAATAATTAAATGTTTAAACTTGAAGCAAGAATTAAGCCATGTTAATACAATGAGTTAATACACAAAACAACATGATATTAAAACACCTGTGATTACATATGAGTTGAAGTCTGGATCATAAAAAGAATAACAGAAAAGATATAATAGAAAACAATACTTTACAAAAAGATAGCCCAAGACAAACACACTCTGAAACATTTCCTAGAAAAAAATTGGAATTGGATTTCAGAAACTTACCTCCATTCAATTCAAATCCTGGGGGTCAGGACATCTTCTGGCTTCCTAGATAAAAAAGGTTAATTTAAATTGTCTGGGTTTAAAATTACTTTTTGAAACATATTAACACTAATTGGCTGCTTTTTCTAAGGAATTCAAGTTAAAAGTAGACAATAGTGTTCAAGTTTCAGTTTCAAACTTACCTGGATACTTGCAAGTGGCAGTTTTAATCAATGATTCTAAATCTAATAGTGACATATATACACACAAAAATAATCTAAAGACACCCAAAAACATAGAAAACGGTATATAATTAAGAAAAATGATGAACTCACAAGTGACAAAAAAATCACAAATTATAGAAAAAAATTAAAAGGATGATAGAAAACAATAATAGCATATGTAAAGTCATTCCCCCCTTTAGCCTTGGATAGGACAATCTCCCCGTGTTGCACAAAAAAATCTGCTCAGAAGCCAGCCAAGCCCCTTAATTCCCTTGGGGATTTAGCCCACACAATTGATGAGAGATTTGTGTTGGCATACTGCCACAGATCCTGAATGGATTAGACAAAAAGTTGTCCATCTAGGGATTAATCAATGGAACAATTGTGTGGTTGCGCTATTGCATCCTGATTCTACTAGTGATAAAGACGTTTTAAACGCCCCTAAAACAGGTGTTTGATTTGCCTTTTGAACGCGCACAAGGCACAGGCTTCACTTCCAGGATTATAAATAGAACAACAAAGTTATTTATATCTACCTCCTTAAGGAAAGCTGCAAGAAAGTGGTTGTTCTCTTGCACAAGACTTTTAGCTGTGCCAACCCACTCTCCTCCATTTGGAAAGTTCTTCTGTCTGTGCCTCCCTGCCTCTGATGGCAATTCCCCTGCCTCACACTATATAAGTACAATACTATCTAAATAAATACCAGCTTTGTCTTATTATCTTCTTATATTATTATATTCTTCTATCCTTACCCAGGCTGTCACTATACCAAAACAGGTATAGTATTAAGATAAAGAAGTAGTAGACTAACTATTTGTAGAAATCAGCACCCTGGCTACATATTTTACAACATTGGCGCTCATGGCTTCTTCAAACCACAGCTTCCTCTCTTCCTACCCCCACGGCCCTGTTTTTGTGGAGGGAGAGATGTCTTTGCCTATACATGCGGCTCCTTCTGCCCAACTCACTCCAGGATCAACCTTCACTGCTTCTGGCTCTCTATCTGGTAGACTCTAAGGCTCTTCCTATGGTCAACCAGGACTAAGCCAGTGATTGCCTAACTGCCAACAGCTTTCAGAAATTGCCAGCTCCCAGTCAAGTATGATCTCCTGGATGAACTCCATTGAAAAGGCCCTTACCTCCTTGATACCAATCCAGCCTGACCCCATGGCTGAAGCAGCTGGCATGAACCGCGTCTCCTGCTCCTTGGAGCCTGCCTTGGTGAAGGAAGTATGCTATCAATATTCTCCTCCTTCTTCTTCTGGTTGTTTTCCTGATAGAATCTCCCTTAATTCTGGAACCCTCCAAACTGTTAGCTGCTCTGGCCCCCCAAACCTTACTTAAAATATATCAGAAGCTGTTCACTCCCACTCTAGAATGGCTCTATGGATGAGCAAGATAGAACATGTACTTTCTTTATTGGTACCCACCCAGATGAATCAGCATGTTGCCCTGGAGTTCTATGATCATCAACAGAAAACTCCTAAGCCAGAAGACAGCCATAACAGCTGCACCATGGGATTCTCTGCTCTTCAGGATACTATAAAGGCTCAAGAGAGACAGATGGGATTTCATGAAGAGGAATTACTTCTGGCCTTTCAGGAAAAGAAAGAGTGGCTAGATGAATTGGATGCTCAACGTGCTCTCCTTGACTCCCTTCAGGACAACTAAGCAAGCACCTTGAAGATGCCTCAGCAATTAGTACCCCTGATACTCTAATGAGATTGTATGGTAATGCTAAAGCTGATATTTCCCCCTCTCAGAAGATCCATACTACATTGCCCCTTCCTGACTACCACCACTGTCACAGAAGTAATGAAGAGGATGTCTCCTTCATTGCACCTTCAGCAGGCACCCTGGAGTCTCCCTGGAAACCTGATAGCAATCCCTTTATCACTCCTGATGGTTATGAAGCAACTAAACCTCAGGCTAGTCAGAGCAAGGGAAAAACTACTGATGATTCTGGCATTGAGGAGTACAATGAGGATCACTCAAAAAACTACTAAGTAGCCAGGACAAGGAGAAATCCTTGGCTGCATTTGTGGTTTCACCTCTCTCCTTTCCCCCCCATTTCTCTACCCCCTGACAAGCCTGTGCCTGACCCTGACACTTGTTGTTCCTTTACAATAGAGCCTTATGATGCCCCTCCGCTGGTTGACTTTGCCTCTCAATCAGAAACGTTGGATTCTTTCACTGTGAGAATGCAAGATGATCTTGCCTACTGGGTCCCCACATCCAAGTTCTTCTTGGCCATGAACCTGATACCTGGCTACTGGCAGATTGATCTCCCTCCAGATGACCCAGAGAAATGTGCCATCCTTGCCAACCAAAGGCTGTTTCAACCTACCAGGATGTCTCAGGGGCTCTCATATGCCCCAATCACCTTCCAACAAGCTATAGCTGTGATGGGGAACCTCAAGCCCTCATGTGCCCTGGTCTATCTGGATGACATTAACATCTTCTCTTGCATCTATAACAAACACCTGGAACCCCTGGAAGAAGTGTTCAAACGTCTGCACTATATCAATCTGGAGTACACTGATGGAGAGCTTCCAGTTGCTTATACGCTGTATAGTAAGAAGGTCAAGGTGCTACCTCTCTCAATTGGGGAAGCCAAGGGTATCCCAGTCTACGCCTCCTGTAATGTGACTATCCCACCTGGCTCTCAGGTGATCCACAATACAGGCCTCTTGCTGGCTCTACTGGCTGGCACTCATGGAGAAATCTTTGGCATCCCTAATGCGTCCAGACTAGAACCATGGGTTGTACCAGGCATCCACATGCCAAGTGAGAAGGAGGTACTCATACTCTTGGCCAACATGAGTCGTGAAGCTATGGTTGTCTCCAAACACCAACTTCTGGCTTATATACAACTGGAAGAGCATGACAACCTGCAGGAGACTGCCCCCTTTGTGGGCTTCTCTGAGTTGGGTCTACCCTGTGAGCAACCACTGGTGCTATTGGTCATAAGCCGCAACTCTCTATCTGGCCTCTCTAAAGAGCAGAAGGATCAAGCTATGGATCTCTTTGCCCAGTATAAAGATGTGTTTGCCAAGGATCATTATGACCTGGGAAAGGCTGCAGATGTTGCTCATCATATTGAAACCCAAGGCAGTCCACCTATTTGCTCCAGACCTATACAGTGCAGTCAAGCCAATCATGCTATGGCTAATAAGGAACTTCAGAAGCTATTGGGATCTGGCTTACTGGTCCCCAGTAAAAGCCCTTGGGCTTCCCCTCTCCTGATTGTCAAAAATAAGGATGGCAGCAACTGTGTGGTGATTGACTACTGTCAACTGAATGCTGTTACCAAGAAGGATTCATATCCCCTCCCTTGTATTGACAATACCTTGGACCAACTGGGTGGCGCCAAGTTATTCAGCACTATGGACCTTATCAGTGGGTACTGGCAGATTGATACCCCCCACTGATCAGGGAAATGTGCAATCATCACTGACCAAGGGCTATTCCAACTCACAAGGATGCCTCAAGGTCTGTCCAATGCCCTGGCTACCTTCCAGCGGGCCATGGATGCAGTGATGGGCAACCTCAAACTCACCAGTGTCTTGGTCTACCTGGATGACATTAATGTGTTCTCCCAAACCTTTAATGATCACCTATAACACTTGGAGGAAGTCTTCCAGAGGTTACTTGCAGCCAAGCTCAAGCTTAAGCCATGCAAGTGCAACTTCTTCAAGGAGCACCTTGAGTTCTTGGGGTTCACCATTAGCCAAGATGGACTCCACCCTGTACCTCTGAAGGTGGAAGCCATTGAGAAAACACAGATCCTGGCCAATAAGAAGAACGTTTAGGTCTTCCTGGGGATGATTGGGTGCTACCGCTGCTTCATCTTTAACTTTGCATCCCTGGGCAAACCCCTTTTTCAGCTTTGCCAAGCTGATAAGGAATCCTTCTGGAGCCTAGCGTGCCAATCTGCCTTCAATACTCTCAAAGGAACACTGACTGCAGCCCCCGTACTGGCCTACCCTGACTTTGCCAAGCCGTTTGTGGTTCATACAGATGCTAGTCTGACTGCAATTGGGGGTGTTCTCTCCCAACTGGACTCCAAAGGACTTGAACACCCTGTTAGATGCTGCTTGCGTACACTTAACATTTACAAGAGGAACTACACTATCACTGAGCAAGAGTGTCTGGCTGTAGTATACTCCTACCAATAATTCAGAGTCTATCTCCATGGGGTACATTTCACAGTTGTAACAGACCATGCCTCCTTGCAATGGCTGAAGACCCTCAAGGACCCCAAAGGATGTCTGGCGTGTTGGGCCATTAAACTTCAGGCTTATGACTATGTAATCATTCATTGAGCCAGAGCAGCCCACCAGAATGCTAAATGTCTCTCCTTCCTTCCCACTGTTGCCTTAGTATCCCACATGGCTGACATTCTCTATGACAAGCTTATGGAGGATCCTTCTTTGTGGGGGGGAGGAGCCGGTAGAGATACAGAGAGCTCTCAAGAAGCTAACTGTTGATACCAAGGTCTCTAAGGGACAACTCCTGAAGCTTTGTGGAGACTCTTGGCTACCCTACATATGCCCATCCCTATGCATGTACTCAGTGATGGCCACTCACAAGACTACTGGCCATGGTGGCATACAGAAGATGTTAGCTCTGCTACAGCAGCACTGCTTCTGGGAAGGAATGCACACTAACATAGTAGATACGCTAGCCAACTGTCATGATTGCAACATTGAGAGGCCTAAGGTTGCCAAGTTCCAACACAGACTTGTACGCCCTGGGTTTGCCTTCCACACTGTAGCCATTGATGTAGTGTGCCCCCTGCCAGCTACCAACAGTTGCAACAAGTTCATCATTGTGGCTGTTGACCATCTGACTAAATGGGTAGAGGCCAAGGCAATTCCCAACCAATCTGCACTGGTGACAGCCACATTTATCCTGGAGAATAACATATACAAACATGGTTGCCCCCAGATCCTGCTGACAGACAATGGTACCAACTTTACCAGTTATATCATCCCCCGCCTCAACCAACTGATGGGAATCCGTGGGACACTATCCACTCCTTATCACCCACAGACAAATGGCATGGTAGAGCGCACTAATGGGAGCCTGGTCTAGATACTCCAGAAGCTCAGTCACCAACATGAGACTGAATGGGATACCTTCCTTCCTGCGGCCACCTTTGCATACAACATTGGGTACCATCAGGCCACTGGCAAGCTGCCCTTCCAACTGCTCTACGGCCAGCAACCAGGACTTCCCCCTTTACTATATTCCTTGGTAAAGCCCAGCATGGCTGTGTCCCCAGAGGCATACCTCAACAATCTGGTTCAACCCCTTATTTGCTTGCAATCAGAGGCCTACACCATAAACTTAAACCATAAGTTGCAAGACCTATAACAAGCTGCATCCAAACGCCCTGCCTTACCCACTTACCTGGTAGGAGACTCAGTCTACTTCTTCAGCAATAGAGGGTACAGCCGCAAATCCAAACTTGCCTCCCTTTGGCAAGCTCCAATTCAAATTATCCAGAAGACCGGCCCTGACTCCTACACCCTTAAGGAGCCCCATCCTGGGCAATTTATCACTAGAGTACATGCTCAGTATATGTATGCTGCTCCTAGTGACCAAGAGTAAGCCCCAATGAGGACAATAACCCAAAAAAACAAAAGCCTAATTAAAAAATTCCATGGGTTGTTGTCCTGTTTGCAATAGTGTTGCACCAAAGTATGAGGAATAAGAATAAAAGAACAAGGTGTTTATTGGAGACTGACAAGACTCTTCCAGTACCGCACCAACTGTTCTACCACCTGAATGACAGCCAAGAAATGCAACTGGTTGCCTACATATCCACAAAGCCAATGACCAAGGATTGGGCAACAAACCCCCACCAAGCAAGACACACAATTGACCCCAATGTCCACAGGAAAGGCGACCCCCAAGAAGATACAGTCCCACAGAAGACTCTCGCAAAGGGCATACTCTACTGGGACCTGACCACCCACCCCGTAGAATAAGGATAAGGCCCACTCAAGGAAGACCCCCATGTTCTCCTCCTGCTTGGTATCACAGCGGTTGGTTCCTCAAAGAACAAGGTTGCCCGCCATCACCATTGGCACCAGATGGGCAGTCCTCTCCACTGTGTATGACTTCAAAACTTCCTGGAAGGCTTGCCAAAGACGTTGCTCAAAGTTGTCAGAGGTTTTCCAACTGACTGGTTGAGCGTTGGTAACCCCAGGTGTTGCCCAAGCGCAAAGGACTGACTTCACTATGTTGGATACTGTCCCCTGTTGCAATACTGAAAGGCCTTGATCCCCAAATTGGAATTCCTTCAGCTGAGCCTCCAAGTATTCTTCTGCCACCTGCATGGAAAACCACCAATGGATACTGTTACCCCTTTGCAACCCACTTCCTGTCACCTCCCTGGGCTCACTCAAAGCTAGGAACAGCGCAGCAAACAATGGGTCTGTCCCCTCTAAGGCCAGCTGAGGCACCAGTAGCTGATCTAAGTGAACCCCCAAGTCCAGGTAGCTGCTGTCCACATCATGCAGGACTACTTGCTTCTCTGCTGCCTTCACCACCTCCACTGACCTGGTATGCTTGCGCCTCTTTGGAATTACCACTTGCACCTTCTTCAAGACTCTTCTTGTGACTCTTCTAGAGGGATTGTTCACCATAGCTGTCACCTAGAGATGCCAGCCATTTTTAACCCTGTTGTCTAATCCAGTGGAGGGAAATGTCGCAGATCCTGAATGGATTAGACAAAAAGTTGTCCATCTAGGGATTAAGCAATGGAACAATTGCGCAGTTGCGCTATTGCATCCTTATTCTACTAGTGATAAAGACGTTTTAAAAGCCCCTAAAACAGGTGTTTGATTTGCCTTTTGAACGCGCACAAGGCACAGGCTTCACTTCCAGGATTATAAATATAACAATGAAGTTATTTATATCTACCTCCTTAAGGAAAGCCGCAAGAAAGCAGATGTTCTCTTGTGCAAGACTTTTAGCTGTGTCAACCCACATTCCTCCATTTGGAAAGTTCTTCTGTCTGTGCCTCCCTGCCTCTGGTGGCAATTCCCCCGCCTCACACTATATAAGTGCAATACTATATAAATAAATACCAGTTTTGTCTTATTATCTTCTTATATTCTTCTGTTCTTACCCAGGTTGTCACTATACCACAACAGGTATAGTATTAAGATAAAGAAGTACTAGACTAACTATTTGTAGAAATCAGCACCCAGGCTGCATATTTTACAACACATACCCTTCCCAGGTGGCAAATACTGATGTGTTGAACTCTGTTTCTACTTGGGAGGAATCTCTGATTAATTTAGACTATTTTTTGGCTTGGGCTTTTCTACATTTGAAATTAATTAAGTCTAAACAACCAGGTTGCGCTACTGCTAAATCATCAAATTCCAATCCAACTGTATTGAATGCTGATTTAAATCACTCCAGTAATGCCAGCCAATCAGATTTGAAGTCATAAATTATTGCAAAACCTTCCAACTCAATGGATAAGTCTTTGCAAAATTTCTCTCCTGCCCAATCAAACCCATTTCCTGGGTCAGGTGACCTCTCAAATTGAAGCCTGTCCTTTAAAGCAAGACAGGAGACTTTTGGCCCCCTGCTTGCTCATTCTTAAAAATAAAGCTTTAAACTTTCACACTTAGGATTTTGGTGTTTATTTTTGAGCCTTCTATTCAGCCCTTTAATTCTCTAACACTATTAAAGGTTTTATTTTTCCTTACCTTTTTCCTTGCTTCTGAACCTCCTGGTGTTCTTCTGAAGCTCCTAGAGATGTTGTTAACGTTAAAGTTAAAGCTTATTACTTTTGCTTTAAAGAAATCAACTTGACTTTAAAAATTAGTAGTAAACTCTATATATTTACCTAATTTAAGTTTGATTTTGTGCTTCTTTTGCTTTTGCTTTTGTTGTCACACTCATATACACTCTCCAAGGCCTTCCCATATGTTTTCAAAAACTTTGGTCTGTGGTTGCTGTTCCCTGTCCTTCTCTTGTGTTCTAGAGACTTTCTGTTTGTCTCTGAGCCTTCTTTTTTGAGATTGAACCTTAAACCAACAGAACTACCTTCATTTTTTTGAGCTCCACCTTCACACTCTAAGAATGTTAGTGCCTCTGGTTAAGTTTGTGGTCCTCACCCTGGCACCTGCCTTGGTGATGATATAGTGTACCTCTCCAGATCTCTGGGGTTGAATCTCTCATACCTTTCACCACGTTGGGAGCAATCCCAGTAACTTTGTGCATATGCTTGAGGATCTCCTTGAACAAGCCCAGGACATTTTTTTACTAGTGAGAATGTTGTAAGAAGCCTGACTTGTGACAACCTTGAGCTCTCTGCCCTTGAACCAGTTCTGTCCATGGTCCCTAGCTTGGCCCCTTTGTTTTCTCCTCCCTCAGAGATCCCAATCCCACAGGTCCAAGAGGAGGATTTGGGCGGTCAAGAGTCTGCCCCCAAGTGTGCTCCCTGGTTGCTTGGTGGAATGATTTTGATGGGCTTGGACTTCTATTTTCCCTGTCTATCCGCTGCATCCTCTCTCTGGATGCCCCTTCAAGTGGCCATATCAGTTTTGCACTAGATGGTGTCCATGTGGATCCTTCCCCCAGTATGGGAGCTGAACTTAGTTAGTTTAGCCCCCCTCTCTCACAGCATACCAAACTTCTAAAATCAAGGCCTAGACACTAAAGATACAGGCCAAGATTTAAATCTGAACCAAAATTCAGAATTAAATCAAGACATAAGAATAAGACCTCTAAAATTAAACCAAAGAGATCTAAAACTTATTTTAAAAGCCAAAATCAACATCTCAGACTAGACCAGCTAAACCAGGAATTGAATTCAGCTGATAAAAGAGACTACTCAGGAACAATATTTCACACAAAATCCCAAACATAACTTAACTGAGGACACAATCAATTGTTTTAAACCCCTACAATTATAAATAAACAATCAAATTTGGTGATAGCATTGTACTATTTTTGAGCCTAAAATCTATATATTTTGAAAATTTTCTAATTTACAAATAAACACTTCACAAGATGAGTAAGATCCTGTTTCCAATATTATTTTTCTCTCTTATAAGAGGCCCTGTCTCTTCTTACTCTATCTACTATCAGACTAACCCAGCATAGAATATTTTTTTCCAGCTCTCATCAAGATCATGTCTACTTCCAGGACCCAAGATTGAATCTGTACTGTGTGCCTACACTGCTTTTATTTACAATCATATATTATATATTTGACTACATGAGCAGCTCCTTTGAGCGCTTCAACCATGTAGCCAAATTTTACATATTAATAATGATAGTCTGGCCTATTATCTTTCAGCTCACAGGCTTTTCATTCAATCAGGTACTGTGAGAGAGACCCACCAGGATATCATCCAATACAGGACTGGGATGGCTTCTCAAACAGGCGTCCAAAGGGACAAGGCAGGGGATAGTTGAGAATAGTAGGCATTCAGGCTCATCAGCAACATGCCAGTAAGCAACCAGGGGGTACACTTTGGGGTATACACCAGGATCACTTGCAGGCCCTGATAAGAATATAACTCTTTCACCCTCAAGAGAGCTGGCATCTGAGTTTCCTCACTGTGATAGACCACCAGAGCAGCAACAGGTAAAGTAAACTTCACATCATTGCAAGTGAGACTCTTACCAAGGTTCCCCCCAGTAAAGAGCAGGTTGTTAGTCCTACTAGAGATGCTGTCAAGCAGATACAGAATCTGGGGAAGGCATTTTCTTACCAGATAGGCAGAGAAAAAGATGTGCACCCAGAGTTCAGGTGAAGTGGACCAAATAAGAACCAGTGCAGGGGCCAGGGTAAAGGCTACAAACTTAATTGTGAGAAGTAACATTTTCTAAACCTCCAGAGGATTTGAAGGGCTTTGATGCAGATAAAGGGGGCCAAACAAGTAAAAAAATAGTAAATCAGGGGTGATCACAACAAAATTCTGACTTTCAGAAACTTTGGTGACCTTGGATAAGCCTACATGACACTGTGGGGGACTTTAATGTTGATATAAGTGAAGTCAGGTTCAAAAACAAGCAAAAACAAGGAAATTGTGAAATAAAAGTAAGTAATTATATGTATTTCTAGCTTAAAATTCAGGCTTGAATTTTCTTTTTGAAAGAAAAAGCAGGTAAAACACAACTTAAGATAATGTTAACTTTAGGAGACCCAAAGAAGCAGCCACAAGCCAAGAGAAAGAGGTTAGTATAAAGAAAGTTAATATTTTTACTAACAATTTTAGTTGAAGGACTCAAAGTAAGAGCCCCAAAAATAAAACTGTTTGAAAGCTCAAAAAACTTAATTTATAAGAATAGATAAGCAGGAACCCAGAGTGGTCCTGCTTGTATTTTAAAGGACTTGACTTTTTCCAGAAGGGCCACTAGGAGCAGGGGAGCCTCCTGATTGGCTGAGAGATAAATTTTTCAACCCTAAAACAGGTAGGTTTAAAGACTTAAAATAATTTCTGGGCTGGCAGGTGATTGGCTGGGGATGTAAAATTGGGTAGTTGTGTCCAACTATTGTGATCCTAGGCAAAACTTGAAACCCCATGTGAAAACCTTTGATTGGCTGATCTGGATCTCTTTTAAAAGTAAGTGACACCAAGCCAGATATTAGTCTAAATTTGACCAGTGTTTCCTCCACTGTTGGACAAAAAAATGAGATAAAGAGGGGGAGTTTGGAAAGGGTAAACTAAAAAATGCTTGTCGGTAGTGTGAGACAAGTTTTTCAAGAAATTTAAAGGTTTGGTAGAATTTTGGGGACATTTTTTGGTTTGACACAAAAATATGATTATATCTAAGGCTAAAGAAAGGAACAACTTTACAGGTACCTCAGCTTCTGCTTAATAGGCTTCAAATAATGTATGGGCTTTAAAAATTGTTTCACAGTATCAGAAAACCAGATGTATGCAGCTGGTCTTTTGGAAGTGGGGATAGGGCAGAGCCTATCAGAGGATTAGTGCTAACTTTAATACATAAGTAAGAGATTGTCCCACCCAAGCCCAGGGTCCAGCAGTAAAAAATATCATGTCAACTATCTCAGAGAGAGTAATATATACTATTCTAAATAGCTTGCTGGTTGGAAAGTTGAGGGCAGACAGGTATGTGAGCTTTGATGTGGAGACAGGTCTCTGTTGATTTGATAGGCATAAAAAAATTGTACTTATCCTTGAATAACCTGAGCTCATTAATGTATCAGATATCTTTATTATTAAATCTGGCTTTTTAGTATGGGTCAAGTAGTTATATAAAAAAATGTTTTCATGCATATATATTTGGATTTGGGCTTTGAAGAATACTCTGTGAAATAAACAGGCCTGAAAGGTGCTTCAGGTGAACAAAAAACTGTAAGTAGAGAAACTGATGATCAGTTTGCCTGTGAGTCAACTGGTTCATAAGAAATGATGTTTGAATGACACATAACAAGAATAAAATATGAAATTAAAAAGGGAAAACAGTTGTTTATAATGCTTTTTAATTCAGAATAGCAATAAAACCTGGCACTGGGCTCACAGGCTCATATAATTTCTTATCACTATGATTTTTCTTCTGAGGTCATAAATTTAATGATTGGGTATTTGGAGTTCAGACAGTTGGACTGCACAGATTTTGAAGTGAGATAATGATACTGAAGCAGAACTCACTTTCATTGGTGGGGCCAAGTAAAATAGTGTATTTTTTTTCTCAGATGCTATTCTTGGGAATGGCAAGATAGTTGGTAATACATTCAGTGGTGGTTGGGCTGCAGTCTTCAGTGCTGGTTTTATTGACTGCATTATTTGAGATAACTTTATTTATGCTAACATTTAGGAGCTCATTTTCTGCATAAATATGGTATTTCTGAACTGCCTTTGAGGCAACTTCAGGTGGGCTCATAGGAGAATTTCTGTCAGTGTGAGAATTGTTGGATTGGATATTTGCGAATTGATCCAAAAAAACATGAGCAGCCAGGCGCCTGGTTCTTGGGGCTGGCAGTCTGTGGCCAGGCCAACCAGGGTTTGATTTCTGCTCCATTTTTTGAAGCTCTGAAGAAAAATAGTTGTCATTCATAACATAAAGATACCCATTTACATATGTGAGGCTTTAACCTGTTAATAATGAGAATGATAAGCATGTCATTGTCATTAATAGTGGCTTCTGATACAGTGATAAGGGCTTGTTGCCAGGCAGAAAGATAATATGATATGCTAGCTATCTGTTTGATGCTGAGTAGATGTGTTTTCTCCACAATAGGCAAGAAGATCTTACTATAGTGTGATCTGGCTGCTTTTCTTAAAGGTAGTTTGGATGACTTTGGCATTGTGACCTGCCCATGTGGTAAACTAGACAATGACAGAACTAACTAGGCATTCTGAAGACTTTGAAACCTACATAAGTTCTGAAACTTGAAAGATATGGAGGCAAGTTTTGTTGAAATATAATCAGCTTATAATGTTGATTTCTTTCTCATCACATGTAAAGGGTTTTAACTGTAAGCTCAACATGTGCTGCTTAGTGTTTACAGTGAACTCCACCTAGGCCAACAAGATGTTAGCATCATACTCTCTCAGTCAGATCTCTCATAACACAAGTTAGTTTTTTTAAATAATATAGCCTTCTGAAATACCCTAATTTGTGATAGGCAGAAATAGTTCCCTGGGGAGGTTAGTCATATAGTCATTGCTCTGTTTTTTGGAGAACTTTCTTAGAAGTAGGCCATAAATCAAACCTATCACTGCTATCACTGTTGCAACTGAACTAATTATAGTTAAGTATCATGTCAGGCACAACAACAGTTTAAGGGGAAAAAACAGAAATAAATTTAGAATATTATGCTTTTATTGGAGAATATCAGGAAATTTTTATACCATGGAGTGCAGTCATTGAGCCACAAAAGAGGGTGACCCAGTGAAATAATCCAATTAAGGTTTGTCTGTGCTTCAAATAACTTATCAAGAGATCTTCATGGTTAACTAGGCTTATCTCTTATAAGAAAATATTTTTTCACTCTTTGATATCCAAACTAAGAAGGAATATGCTGTTAGATCCATCATGAGGTGTCTCATTGAGCACACTCTGTGCTTTATGAGATACATTGGTGATCAAGGTGTCAACCTCAGTTCCAGCAACGGTTTGACTTACTTCACCCTGACCAAATTAATAGACTCTCTTAACACATTTAGAGGATAAGCTTTTATAAATCAACCAATTGATCTTGTAACTATAAAAGTAAAGATTGGTACTTTATCTGGCACTCCCAGTCTGTTAGCCTCAAGTCAACTTACCAACTGACAGAGTGAATGGGTGTTTAGTGGTTTCTGACAGATTAACTGAGTTTATATTACATAATAAATATATCCAGAAAAATAGGGCTATAATTTAAATTATATAGATCTAAGATACTAAGAAATAAATATCTAAGAACCCCATAAACTTTCTTTTTAGTCATAATTTACAAAGGTTAATTTTTAATTTACAATTTTTTCTTATAATCTTAATTATATTTTGTTGAGTAAAAATCAGTATCTAAGCCAGCTATATTTTGTTTTTCAAAAAAATTCAATGTTCCTTTAAAATAGTACCTCTTATATGATTTCATTCATATACACAATAAATATATACCAAGCAAAATAACTATAAATGAAGTTTGAATATAATAATCTAAAACTAAGAGTAATATAACCTTTAAAATCAATTTTTATTATTATTAGAAATGCCCACTGAACTAAAGTTTAAATATGTTGTAGAAAATAAAAATGTATTCTTATTTGATAATCTTGATAATTTTGTTTTAAAGAAAAATTAAGTTCTCCAAGAGATTTTTTTTAATATTTCATATTACTCGAATGATATATAAATAATAATAATTGCCAAAATGTCAAAAAAATTCAAATAAAAAAGGAATGAACCAGTAAAACTTTAAATTATCGTAAAATGAGTTTATTTAAACTTTACTTAAGGCTAGTTTTTTAAAAGAAACGAAAAATTTAGTGAAAAAGACAAAATCTGTTATTTATGGTAAAAGTTTACAAAGTAAATTTTAATTTTCAGCAGCCTCAACGGGAGCAACCTCTGTTTGAGGAATGGAATATTCATCAGGGCGTTTGAAATCCTCAGAGATAGGCTCAACAATTGTAGGCTCTTCCTTAGGTTCAAGGATAGTAACCATGTCGGGAAGAGGCTTCTTAGGACCATTCTTTCCTGTGGGGTCCCAGTCGAGCATAATCTTAACCTTAAGACCAAGGACACCCTGACGCATGAGAACGTGACGAACGGCTTGATCAATAAATTCTTTGGCGGGCTGACCAGAGTGGATCATGAAACCATCGGCAAATTTCATGGCCTTAGCACGAGCAGCACGTAGCT
The DNA here is from genome assembly GCA_014839935.2 of Entomophthora muscae. Classification (NCBI taxonomy): domain Eukaryota; kingdom Fungi; phylum Entomophthoromycota; class Entomophthoromycetes; order Entomophthorales; family Entomophthoraceae; genus Entomophthora; species Entomophthora muscae. The sequence goes on along the minus strand of QTSX02002859.1, from coordinate 562,429 downwards.
TTCCGGAAACAACAACTTCGCAACCTTTAGCACCAGATTCCATAATGTAACGAAGAACACCGTGGGCAGCACGACGAACAGCGAGACCATTAAGAAGCTTGAATCTCAAGGATTCGCATTGGGCAACAGCGCAAAGGCCGGGGGAGGAAATGCGCTCAACATATAATTCTACTGCTTCTTTAGGGAAGTTGAACCGCTTTTGAATGAGGGCAGTAAGTTCACGGATGCGGCGACCTTTTTCTCCCAAAACTTTCTGAGGTTGAGATACACGGAGAATGATTTCAGTCTTGGCGGGGGTAACACGAACCTCAACTCCAGCATAGTTTTCAGCAGCAAGCTCACGAGTAAAAAACTCATTCAACTCAGCGTAGAAAACACCATCAGCTACGAACTTTAAAATTTAGAGCATTATATTAAGAGATATATACCTTGCGCTTCTTAGAAATTTGAGTGGCCATTGTATTAGAAAGAAAGAAATAATTTCTTAGAGTTTCATTATGTTAGGTCTTTGGAGGAGTTTCTAGATTTTTGGTCGAAATTAGATGCTGGAAAATAGTACTTTCTACCTTTGTGCTTCAGGTTGGAAGGGTTATACCCTTTTAATATAAAGCTTAATTTAAATATTTTATTTTTGTCAAATACAATCTCAACCCTAGCTATGGTGTGTTTAGTTCGATACCAATATTTGGTTTTATTTTTGCTTTCGACTTCTTTTTGCCAAATAAAAATGGTTATGACGTCAGTGTACATCATTCCACTACTTACGCTGATCTGATAACCTTTCATTAAAGCCATCTCCAATAAGAAACTTCCTATATCTATCCACCCAACCCTCATAGCCATTTATTTATTGGCAACGGCCCAGATGTTAAATAGAAAATCTTCTGTACCCTCCTTAATTAATGGATCATCACACCATTTAAGATGCAAGCTTTTAAAAATCAAATTGAGTAAAGCTAGCATGAAAAGCTAGACCGCAAACCCTTACACGCGGCCTTAAAAACGATGCAAAAATGACCACGACACAAGTTTTTAGCCCACACAAGAGTTATACCTATAAAAAGCTTATAAACCCGAGCCACCTTTCCAAACTTGCCTAAATGATAGGGTTGAGAACCTTTTGAACAAAAAAATTCACTTAAAACAAGAGAACTCCCAAATAAATCTTCAATCAAGCCATCCCAGCAAAGAGTATGGGGTTACCCTCCAGGAAGATAACTAAGTAATTAAGCTTGGTGCTGAAACCCCAAAGTATTTACTGAAACATCGGGAAACCAAGTTGGCGAGGGACTATCCAAGATTGGTATCATCAATCACACCATCCAGGATATCTTGATTCCGCCGGCAAGCCGCAACATGTCCAAAGACCTAGCAGGATTCAATTTCCTGACCAATGGCTACCCCCATTTCTATAAATGGTGGTAGACCAATTTTCACACATTATGGATTCAGTCACCTGACACGTTCTGATCCTAATACCATGCCAGGACTGTTCACTCCCAGTCCTTCTAGTGTTTGATCTTTGCTATTGAAGACTAAATAATATTTGATTTCCTGATAAGAAAGATCAGGTTTATCCACATCTGTGCTGGTTTTAGTTTACTCCAGTGCCTTCCTCTTTTCTCAAAGGGAACCCACTACTTTCTCGCTCCCAGGGAATTAAGGTACCAACCCCTTGTTGTCGTGTTCAACTCTTGGGGACGCCATCCAAGAGGACACAGCAGAAACCCATATTCATCAAAGGTTTGAGGTTGAAAGCTAGCCTGGGGTTAGCCTTCAGGGAAAATTAAGGGATCATATCTTAATTTCCTGGGACAAGAGAAGAGAGTTTCCTTCTGAAAGAAAGGGAAAGGAAAATCTTGAAGATTATAAATGCCAGCACAAATGTAGATAGGCTTGTCTTTATCTGGGGGAACGCTTCTGCTTAGAGAGTAGGACAGGAATGTAGACCAAACATTAGGTAGACAGTGAAGCTGATGCAGCCATCTGAGCTGAACTGGTACCAGGATCTGCTGTGGGCAGGTAGCACAATTCAGAATGGGTAGTGTCAGGAATATTCCTGACATTAACCAAATTTTCACCATAGCACTGATTTAGGGCAGGAGAGAAATTTTGAGCCCAAAGGATTCCCAATACCAAAAGAATTCCCCTCTCCCAAACGGAAAAATAAAACAAAAGTGAAACCAGAACTTAGCCAAGCCCAGAATAATTTATCATCCGGGCAGGCGCCTGCTACGCCTGTCAGCACCCTCTCCAGCCTCTCCTCACCCAGCCAGCTACCAGCCAATCAGAAGCCACCCCACCATATGGCCAATCAAATAAGTCCCTGACCATAGGGAGTAAACTGAGGAATAACAAATGCTCTGGGGAATATGTTTAAACCCAGACTGCAAACCAAAACAACAATTCTGAACCCAACCAATGAGGACCCAGAACCCAGGTCAGATGGTTGGGGCCAGACCACAGCCAAACCTTGTCTTACTTAACCGCCTGAGTTGCTCAGAAAGCTTTTTACTATGTTTTTGGCTGGAAAATCAGTCCAATTTTTAAGTCTGACGACAGCTGACAATGATAAAGAACATAATTATCAGATAGTCCGGTTTGTATGGCTGATGCTGCCACAGGAGGGGTTGTTGGACACTTTGAAGTGTCTCACAGCATCCCTATCTGCAGCAGTGTCAATATAAGTAAAGAATATAGGAGGCCAATGTAAATTAGTCCAGTTTGACTAAGAGGTGAGACAGTCAAAAATGAATATAAAAACTTACTAATAATTATTGGAAAGCAAGATGCCATCATCCTTTCTGATTGGCTACTTTTAAGCTTAGACAATTAGATTATATTTACTAAGCAAGGTAAGCCTTTGCTAAACACAATACTAAATTTTCAACTCAAATTTAAACAATTCACTTCAAATAAAAGGTAAGCTTTGAAATATATACATAATACTAACTGTTTTAGGTATAGTGGATCAAGATATTAAAGTTAAGCTTAGTTTTAGAAGTTTTGAAACTAATTTTGTTTTATAAAGGTAATAATTTTTAAAAAAACTAATTGTTGCAACATCTTTAATTACTCCCTCTTGGGGAATTAACACCCTGAGTAGTTCACCAAATGGACCACCACACAGCTCACCAACTAATCAATAACTTGGTGGCACTCCTATTATTTGCCTATCTATTATGGGGATCAAACAATCCAGATCCTAAAAGGAACACAACTTGAATAAGCCTCATGACTTAAAGGGAACATTACTCAGATAAGCACCATGACTACCATGACATACATGGACAGTATGTGGCTTCCCATGATACTATATATCATCCTATATTCATATCCAATAAAGTATCATTTTCTTCTTAATTTCCTCTTTATCTTGTTTATTATACTTCATAAAAAGTATATACTTGACATAATTCAATTCAAAATTCAATTTGATTCTGCATTTCAGATAAGATTTTCCTTAAAAATACTAACCTTCATTTCCTTTTAGATGGGATTGGTCCACAGCAGATCTTGGGGTGGGAAAGTTATTTATTCATCAAGTTTACTAACCTAGATTAAAAAGTTCAGATTTTTTGCCCTGAAGCAGATCTTGATTTGGTAAGTAAATTTGCTAATTACTAACATTTTTTAAAAAGCCCAGTTTTCACTGCAGCAAAACTTGAGGGTTGTAAGTCAATTTGATTGAAACTATATTAAGAAATCAAAACTTTGCCCTGAAGCTAATGTTGGGCTGGGTAAGTCACTAATTTCAAAAATTTCTAACCTTTTAAAATAATTTGTTTTTTATCTGCAGCAGATCCTGAGCAGGGCAATTTTTTGAACTATTAACTCTATCAATAAATCACACTGATTCAAACAAACAGTTTTTAGACAAAGTAATTTTTGATTGTTTTATTAAACTTGCTAACATATGTTAAAAGATCCAGATTTTTTCCTTGGAGCCAATCTTGGGCTGGGTAAGTTACCATATCCAAAATTTGCTAACCTTTTTAAAAAACTGGTTTTTACCTGCAGCAATTTCTGAGCAGGGTAATTTTTTGAACTGTGTTGCAGATTAAATGGATTAGATATTAAGTTGTCTATCTAGGAATTGAGCAACAGAACAGTTGCGCAATTGCATCCTGATTTTACTAGGGATAAAGATGTTTAAAACGCCTCTAAAACAGGTGTTCAATTTGCCTTTAAATGCGCACAAGGCACAGGCTTTAATTCCGCAATTATAAATAGAACAACAAAGTTATTTATATCTACCTCCTTAAGGAAAGCCATGTGGAAGCGGTTGTTCTCTTGTGGTGGACTTTTAGCTGTGCCAATCCACTCTCCTCCATTAGGGAAGTCCTTCTGTCTGTGCCTCCCTGCTCCTGGTGGCAATTCCCCTGCCTCACACTATATAAGTGTGATACTATCTAAATAAACACCAGTTTTATCTATACACCTTATTATTATTCTGTCCTTCATAGGCTGCCACTATACCATCAACAGGTATAGTATTAAGAATTAAGGTCACTGACTAACTGTTTGTAGAAACTAGCAACCCTTTGCTGCAAATTTTACGACAAACTGTTACCTCCATTAATAAATTTACACTGAAACAAACAAACAGTTTCTGTACCAGGTAATTTTTGAAAGATAAAAAATACTAACCTACATAATATACACATCTAATATGACTATTGCTTTATTATAAATTCTCAAAAACCTGAGCCAGGTTTTACACAAACTTCTAAATAAAGATGAACTATTTTTTAAAAAAATCTTTTCCTTTTTTATATGAAAAATTCAAGCATAATAATAAGAAAGGCTTTACACCAAGAATATAAATTTATAAAAAAATGATCAATATTTTAATGTTTTGAAGAACTTTTAAAGATTTTTTCCCTCTGACTATATCTATTAAAAAACCAGTTCATATATGATTTACTAAGCTTTAAACAACAGAAATTTTTCTGGCTTAACCTATAGTTTTGCCTATATAATAAAGAGATAACAGCCCCAAAAAAGGCCTTATTGGGTTTTTTTTGGGGCTTAACTGTGTATCTACAAATTTACACTCATTGTTACTTTTAAGAAAAGCTTTTAAAATGGCTAGAAGAAATTTAAACCTAGAAAATCTTGATGCACAAAATCTTCAGCATCTGCTAGCCAACACAGATCAGGATGGTCAACATCACCCGAACCTTCAGTACTGTATAGATTGCCTTTTATATTATGCTATCACTCAGTTCTGTCTTCCCAATGATTGCCAGGTTAGAACCTGTAAAATCTATTGAGATATCTGAGCTCAGGAGCCTGCTAGAAGGGGCGGTGAAATTCCTGAAAACCTTGCTGAGGATGATCCAGATACTTTTTTAATAGAAGAGATAACTGGGTTCCTCTAAATATAGGCTTGATAGATTTAGTGTGTGAGCAGTGTCAAGCTTTACACTGGGCCTGTGAGGGTAACTGGGTTATTAGACCTACTCACCTTAGGTTTACTCTTTGCTGCAATGATGAAACCATTCAGCTACCCCCACTTTAACCTATTCCTGAAGAGATTCATGCCCTGTATACTCAACACAACCCCCAGACAACTAATTTCCTTGAAAATATTTGCCAGTACAATGCTGTCTTGGCAATAAATTCCCTAATTGCAGGTAATCATTTTAAAATTTCATTTAGCTGATAACTTATAGCTTAAATCTTAACTCTTTTAGAACAAGATCACTGCTTGGGAAACAATCCTCAGTATGCCCCTTATTTTATTCATGGTGAGTTATACCATGTGAAGTATTCCCTTTTGCCTGCAGAAAGTCACAATAATGTGTAAAATCAGCTGTACTTTATTGACCCTGAGCTTGCTTTGCAGCAGCTTATGAAAAGAAACACTGGCCTGAATGAGGAGATTCTTAGAATGCTTGACCGTGTAATTTGGCAAGTAAATCCCTTTGTGCAAATCTACTGTACTGCCACAGAGATTGTTCAGGAGTATACTCAAACCCATACTGAGGCTTCAGCCTACCTCCATCCCAACTTAAACTTGTCAGTTGAAGCAGGTAATGATTGCTGTACCTATAATTTACCTCAACAGCCTCAAATTGCTGCTTTGATGCCTGCTGCATTAGCTGCTGTAGAGGATAGTGAGTGTAATTGCCGTCAACTATTGTGTCTATGCGCTGGGTGTACTAAACAAATTGATCCCAAAGTTGCCAAGTATATGCCAACTCACTATGTTCTCCTCTTTCCCTGGGGTGACTTGGGCTTTAGCCTTGGGATGTATCATATGGAAGAGGGTAGGTCTACCCTTTGCCAGCTCAGCATGCATAACTATTACTGTTATTGCCTCTTTCAGAGAAATACCCAACCAATGGTAATTTTTCTTGCCTGCCGCCTGATTCAGCAGTTTGTTGTTGATGCCTGGGCCTCCTGTGATATGATCTACCTTCAGTATATTGAAAGACACCAAGGTGTTTTCAGAGCAGAGCTTTATAAAAATCTTACAGATTATTATTCTTGCACTGATATTGATGACTCACATGAGATGGTAGGGCACCAGACAATTCTTTCCTCTTTGCCCATTGGTTCCTGTTGTCACATGCAACAGCTCTATCAGGATGTGATGTGCATTGTCTGTCACCTTGGAAAGCCAACCCTGTTCATCACATTTACAGCCAATGGTAATTGGGAAAAGATCAGACGTGAGCTTGTCCCATGTGAGAACCCTATGGACCTACCCAATATTGTTGCTTGTGTGTTCCATATTAAGATCAAAGAGCTGATCTGGGATATGCAGTGTGGATTCTTTGGTCCTTACCTGGGGCACTTTTGTGTCATGAAGTATCAGAAGCGGGGGCTTCCACATATAGGCTATGTCCTGTTTATCTTCTCCACAAACAATTTTTTTGTCCAGCCTCAGAATATTGACCAACTGATTTGAGCCTAGATCCCTCCTATGGCTGTTACCCCTTACCACAACGAGCTCAGGCGTTTGGTATTGAGCTATATGATCCATACCCTGTGCAATCAGAATCAAGATGCATCCTGTATGCATGACTTCCCAACAGGCTGCTGCTGCTCAAAATACTTTCCAAAGCAGTTTCAAGATGAAACAGTTCTCCCTGCCAATGGGTATCCAAATTATACGTGTCACAGCTCCCAGAATGCAGTTGGATCAGAGACTGTAACAGGACACAATAATATTGCTGTCAACAACAGCTAGGTTGTTCCGTACTCTTCAGCCCTTATCTGGAAGTACAAGGCACATATTAATGTTGAAGCCTGCATGAACCTCCAAATGATCAAGTATATTCTAAAGCACATCTCACAAGATGAGGATATGTACACAGCAACAGTTGAGGGTCAGGCATCTTTGGCTGATATTGTGCATCAACATCCGGATGCTACCAATAATGAAGTCTGTCAACATCTGCATGGTTGCTATATTGCCCCGCCAAAGGCTGTCTGGGAGCTGATGGAGTTCCCCCATCACTCAATCAACCCTTATATTATTTGCTTGGAGTTCATGCTGAGAATCAACAGATGGTCTACTTTGCTCCAGGCAATGATGTCCTCTGCCAGGTAGAAAATACTCCCAGAATAATCCTTATGGGGTGAATGCTTTATAATACCCAAAATTAGAATTTCCAGCATCTGCTATATTCTGATTTTCCCTGACATTACACTTGGCATGGTGCTACTTGGACCTGGAAAAGGCTTCAACAGCACAAGCAGTTTATGCAGATGTATAATGTTAGCCCCAATCAAATAGAGCGCTTCTTTGTACGTCTTTTTTTACCTGTTCAATGTGGATGTACAAGCTTTGCTGACCTGAGGACTATAGGTGAAGGTCTTGAGCATGCAACCTATGTCACCAACCGCCTGGCATGTGAGGCTTTAGGTTTGCTCTGCAATGATGAGCACTGGAGAATCACCTTCCAGGAGACTGCCAAAACCCACTCTGATCATAGACAGCACCTTCTGTTTGTACAGGGCCTCACCTCTGGAGATATCACCAGTGGCTTGAGAATCTGGAATGAGTTTAGGGAGAGCTTTTGCAATGACCTGGAACACTGGCTGCAGTTTCTGACTGTCCCAGAGGGCCTTCAAGAGCCCCATCTTGATTATGGGCTTTTTTTAATTGCCTGTAAACTTCAAAAGTTTGGTCAAAGCTTAGAAGCTTACCATCTTCCAAACTATTATCAAGACTTGGAGGGTCTCAGAAACCCTTTTCAAGATTTTAATCCTCCAATTGAACTACACCAAGCCTACCCAGACCAACTTAATGCCAATCAATGGGCAGCCTTTACCCAAATTAATGAGCAGATTACCAGGGACCCTACCCACTCTCACTTCTTCCTTCAAGGCTCTGGAGGTACTGGAAAGACATTCCTTTACCAAGCTCTGGCTGCTCATTACTGTGATCAGGGTATGTATGTCATCTGTGCTTCTTCAACTGGCTTAGCTGCCAGCCTTTTGTCCATGGGACGCACTGCCCATTCAACTTTCAAGATGCCTCTGAATCTAGAAAAGAACTCAGTTTGCAACATTGGATATCAATCTCAGCTGGCTACCCATTTACACCAGACAACCTTACTTATATGGGATGAGGCCCCCATGAAGCATAAGAAGGTTGTGCTGGCTGTTGAGCGTACACTCCAGGATGTTTGCAACAATGAGGCACTATTTGATGGGATCCTAGTAGTTTTTGGGTGTGACTTTAAGCAGAATCTTCCAGTGATCTGCCATGGTGGTCATGCCCAGCAGGTTGAAGCTTGCATCCAGCAGTCTAGAATCTGGCTGCAGCTTCAGATTTTGTTTCTGAACCAGAAAATGCGGCTACATCAGACTGAAGAGAATGAGGGTTATGCCTGGTACCTAGAAGAGTTATCTTTTAATTCTAGGCTTTATAGATCAATACATTTACCCCCCACTATTAGTAGGGTTGCTAGATCTGAGCAGCTGAATCAGGACATCTATCTTCCTGAACAGCTTTAAGCCCTAACCCCTAATAATGTGGCTGCATTCTTTAAAGGCTTTACCATCTTAACTGTCACCAACCGCCAAGTTGTTGAGTTTAAATCTAGAATCCTTGAAATTTTCCCTGGAGCTTCACATGTCTATAATGCTGAGAACTGTGCTGACCCAGGAGAAGGGGATGATGCTGATTTGGTTACTGCTGAGGTCATGCAGACCCTCAATTGCAGAAGCTTACCCCTATCTCATCTCACCCTGAAGGTGGGCACTCCAGTGATGATCCTTTGGAATATTTATGCTAATGAAGGTCTATGCAATGGTACAATAGCCATAGTCACAACTCTTTTCCAAAATACAATTGAAGTTAAAATTATCTCTGGGATCTATCAGGGCTGCCACTGTCTTATTCCCTATCTAACAATGGTTGAGGAGGAAGAGTTTCATTTCACTCTACAGCGCTGGTAGTTTCTAATCCGCCTAGGATTTGCTATGACTGTCAACAAATATCAAGGTCAGTCTTTGAGCCATGTGGGTCTTGATCTCACTCATGACCCCTTTTCTCATGGTCATCTCTATGTTTCCCTTTCCTGCACTACTGATGTATGAGGCATTATAGCCTTAATTGATCCAGATCATAATCATAGCCAGACCCAAAATGTTGTCTATACAGAAGTCCTTCTCCGCCAAGCTCCTCAGCCTGAGTGAGCCTTTAAATACCTTTTTTAGCACAATAAAATTTTATTTACACACAATATCAATAAATACTGAAAATTCACTTCATCATAAAGTTATAGCACTAAAAATTCAAAATGCTATTAAAAAACAACTATTAACGTCTATATCACAGACAATCTATAAACTAGAAACCCATACTAGCAGGCTGCTGTAAAAGAGTGAAGCTGAGCATAGCACAGCTTTGCTCTTTTGGCAGCCTTTCTAACACACATTTCCCTTTGCCAGATATAGTCTAAGATAAGAGCTACAAAAGTTCACTAATCTAAAAAAGACAAAAAAGCAAAAAACCTCTCCTTCTAGAATACCAGGACACGTACCCAGCAGGATGCTGTAAAAGGGCAAAGCAGGTGTAGCTCAGCTTTGTTCTTTTGGCATCCTGCTTGCCACTCCATGATTGTTGCCTTAGAACTTCTCCAGTTGCTCAGGAAGCTTTTTACTATGTTTTTACTTAGAAAAGCTTACCTTATTTAAAGTCCATCCAAGGCCAACAACACTAAACATTGCACCTAAATGATAGATCAGTTTTGATGGTTGATGCTGCTCATGAGGAGTTGTCAGACACTTGGCAGTGTCTCACGGCTTCCCTACCTGCAGCAGTATCATTCAAGAGTAAAAGCATTCAGATTGGATTTAAAATAGTCTGGTTTGACTAAAAGGTAAGATATTTAAAAACTCATATTAAAATTTACTGATTTTTATTGGAGCTTCATATGTCTTTATTGATTTTGATTGGCCAATTTTCAGGTCAAAACCTGTCCAACAACAGCTGACAGTGCACTTTTAACATCACTCATCATTGGATAAAAAAGATGCCACTAACTACTATGATTGGATGATTTAAAGCATAGGATATAAGATCAGACTTGACAATCAAGGTAAGGCTTCACTAAACTCAGTACTAACTTTTCAACTCAAACTTAGATTTACTTCAAACTCAAAGGTAAGCTTTGAAATAAGTATTCTACTAACTATTCAGTTCATAAAATATAAAGAATATTAAAGGTAAGATTAAGATTTGAATTTTTGAAGCAAACTTTAATTTAAAAAGGTAATAATTTTTATTTTTTAAAAACAACTCATTCATTTCAAAAAGAAAATCAAAGCTGCATTTCAAGTGATTTCAAAAATTCAAAACAAAACAAATATTAATTTCAGGTAACTAATTCCTTTAAGGTGCTAACCCTCTTTTCTTTTTAGATAGACTTAGTCCACAGCAGATCAAGATTAGGTAAGCTTTTTTTAGTAATTAGTAAATTAACTAAACTAGATTAAAAAGCCAGATTTTTGCCCTGAATTAGATATTGGTTTGGTAAGTAATTCACTAATCCTTTTTAAACAAAGCTGAACTTAATCAGGTAATCATTTCTACTAAAATACTAACCTTAATATCCTTTTAGATGGACTTAGTCCACAGCAGATATTGGGGTTGGTAAGTTTTATTTTTACTGATTTTCCAACATAGATTTAAAAAAACTAGGCTTTTGCCCTGAAGCAGATCTTGACTAGGTAAGTCAATTTTGCTAATTACTAACATTTTTTAAAAAGTGCCCAGTTTTTACTGCAGATCTTGGGGTTTGGTGAGAACTTTGTGCCAACTACCAAATCTGAGTTTTCATCCTTAAGCTGCTCATGGGCAGGGTAAGTTTTTTTTTCAAATTTCAAATTTACTAACTTGAATTCAAACCTCAAGATTTTTGGCTTTAAGCAGATCTTGGGTTAGGTAAGTTTTTTTAGCAAAACCTAGGTATGGTAAGTGTTTTTAGTCTTAGGATATCTACTATTTTTCAATCATTTTTGATCCAACTATAACTTAAAAAAAGATATTCTTCTTTACATAATTTATATAAACATTAAATAAAAATATTTCACTTACTTAAAATTATCTATTAATTATTTTATTTTTTGCACTTATTAGTATTAAAATTTTAATTTTTGTCTTCTTTGTAAAGTTTTACTGCCAAAAACCACATATTATTATCACTCAGGAACTGTTAAATGATTTAAGCAATTCCTATGCTTAGATTATTTTATTTATTGAGTTGAAATAAAGTTTTTGGTGACATTTTTCAGTTTTTTTAATCCAACTAGCACAATTACAAAAATACTTTTTAACTTTTCAACTTTTAAAGATCTAAAGAAACTATAATGCTTAGATAAAAATAGTATTTTAATAGATGCTTTTATTATGATTGCATTTGCCTTGTTATTAAAAAGATCTCTATCTTCAAAGCTACTTTGTTGTTTACTTACCAAAAGTTAATACCCCAAAGAATTAAGACATCACCAATTTTTTTATTTGAAATGACTTTTATTTCTGAAATTTTTTCCACAAATTAAAAGAGAAATATGGTAGGAAAATTGTACCCAGGCAAATAGAAAAATATTAAAATGTTTTAGGAAATTTCCACAACTAACTCAGATACTGCTAAAAAGTAAAAAGTATAAGCTGATAAGTGGCATCTAATGGCATAAAAAATAAGAATTTTAGATATACAATAAAAAAGATAAACATTTCAAGCACAAATTATATAGCAAACTAAAATAAAAATACACAAATCAAATAAAAAATAATATTATATGATTTTGACTATAGACTACATCAGCTAAGACAGAGAAAAATATATATTTATATCAAATGCTTAAAATTTAAAATAAAGGTATTGATTTTTACTTTGGAATTCAAAAATTGTTATTGAAAATAAAAATTATTTCAAAAGTATTGTAGTTTCAAGATAATGCAAAAATTATTCAATCTCCCATCTCTTATATGTCAAGAGTATGATTAATAATAAAAGTAAAAACTTATAAAATAAGACCTTGCTGATAGAGTAATAGAGATATTTGAATAACCATCTCTTTATACTTCTCCAAGGAAAGTTGCATAAACAAAAAATCCTCATTTTTATACAGTTGTTTTAAAAGCTATGGCAACAAGCAAAAACAATTCAGATTTAAACAAAAAGAACTCAGATTTAAACAAAATTGAAATGAATCCAAATATATTGTAAATCAATATAAATTTTTTTATGTTTAATTTTTTTTAAATATGAGTTCATTTTGTTTAAATCTGAATTGTTTTTGCTTGTTGCCATAGCTTTTAAAACTACTGTAATAAAGACTATAACTTTGTGTACCACTAATAATCTTAGAAAACTAGAAAAATAAACAAAATTAGATTAATTTGCTGAACTGAAAAAATTTCTGCTAGGGTAACAGAAAAATACCAGTAAGCAGCTATAAAAAGCTGATTGTAGAACAACTGTTATCTTTTGGTACCTTGCCCACCACTCATAGCATTATAGTAACTAATTTGTGCTAAGATTTTATAACCATGGATAAGAACATTGTAAAAATATATAAATACCTCCACCTTTAAGCAAAGCTAATTACCAGCAATAAACCAGAAACACATACCAGCAGGCTGCTGTAAAAGAGTGAAACTGAGCATAGCACAGCTTTGCTCTTTTGGCAGCTAGGCTACACATCTTTCCTTTTACCAGCTATAGAATAGAAATACATATCAGCAGGCTGCCATTGTTAAACACTGTTTATCAGCTATGTTGAAACAGCAGGCTTGACCCGCCAGCAAGGCTCCAAGTAAGCGGGTTTGTGACCCACAATCCAATTATCCAGTCACTCAAAGCCAAACTAGGAAGTCAACTTGAATTTCCAAATAAAACAACATGAACAAGGGATGATCCCTTACAGTGGATACCTTGTTTTGATACTTGACTCATTACCAGGATCAGGTCACCCCCTTCACCATCCAACTGTGTGATCAACAGTATCATGTTCCTGTTATCCTGGATTCACATTGACTATATAATCACTATCTCTCAGTAATGATTATTATATAGTTTCTAAATATTTTCCCCCCTTTAACTCTGCTAAAACAGCACAGTTATGACATTGGTAGCAGAAGTAGCTTCCCCATACTACTTTATCCCCCAAAATTCTGCCTATTTCCTGTACTTGCCGTGGTTAACAAATACTCAAAAGAATCATGTCTGGCCTCCCACTAGACTGGACACCATGCATGCTGGGTACCAAAATACTGTAAGGATTCATATTATACCAGAACATACTTGTACTGGTCCCTGCCTTCAACGCCTTGTCAGTGCAAAGATTCTTCCAGACACCTATCACTATGTCTCAAGCCACAGCAGAGGAAGGAACCATGCCCACCTATGTGGCCCAACAACTTTGAAGTGCCGCCTTGGAACCATTTGCTTGGGCCAATAACAACAACACTGCAGCTTGGATTCAATCTGCTCAAAGTAAACTGGCACAGATGGAATGCCCACAACACTTCTGGATTGCAGAGATATCCATCCAACTCACACATGATAAAGGAGCTTGGTGTGATAAGTGGCACAAATACCATACTGTGTTAGATTGTGACACTTTCAAACAAGACTTCTTGGTACAGGTTGTATTGAAGAACACCGCCCTTATGATTATCTGCCAAGTGAAGAACCTGAACCAGACAGGCACTGTAAAGAAACTCACATGCACTTATGAGGAGCTCTGCCTACGTGCCCCTGCAGATATGGTGTTTGACACTCCAGCCACACACCTCATGTATTACGATGCCCTCAAGTCACACATAATGAGACACATCAACCTGAACCAAGTAACCAATCTTCAGAGTCTATATCATAAGGCAGAGAAAGGGGAGAAAATTTCTAACGCCCTCCACAAAGCACAGACTGGGAAGAGAGAGAACCAAAAATTCTCATTCAATTGGGTACACCAATTGCCCGCCTCCTGGAAACAACAAAAACTCAAACCATAAACCTAAAGGTTCAAATGAGCACAGAAACAGTAACAATGGGAAGTCAAATTTTCCCTATTTCTGTATCACTGCCACTCAAGACAATCACAACAAGGGAAAAGCCTGGGGAGAGCATTAAGCAAGCCAAGCTCTCCTTGCACAATTTACAGCTTGCCCAACAATGAGTACCAACCCAAGGATGTGGATCAGTGCCCAATGATCCAAGTATCCTCAGAAGACTCAGTACTTTGCACCATTGTCAGACATCCCAATAAACTGATGTCCTACCCTTTATGCTTTTGCAGTTACACAGGCTCAGCACTCCTGGACTCAGGCGCAGACCAAACCCTAGTCAACAGTAGCTTTCTAGACAAGTTCAAGCTGACCACAAACCCTTTGCAGATTAAAAACGTGGCTCTAGCCAACAAAAATCACATTGCTGTGACAAAGGAAATGGCCTCTTTCTTCATTATGCTAGAGAACCTGCACTCCACCATCCAGGGACCTGTCATTGACTTCCCCAAATTTGATATTGTACTGGGGCTGGATTGACTACAAAGGAATAATCTCCACCTAGACTGAGCAACCTCAGTATTAACCATCAAGCTTGAAGGCGTCAATCACCAGATCTACCCTGACTTAGTGGATTGACTCCTGTGTAACCACATATTTGTATGCATTACTGAAACCCTGGACAAAAAGGAGAACCTTGAGACAATTGATTGGGACTCCTGCAAGTACAAGATCATACACTTCAAAGATCACTAGGACATCACTACCCCTCAGGATTGCAACATTGTGGCCCGCCATCCTAAAATCTTCAAAGAGGCGCTACCAGGGCTACTGCCTGAAAAGCACATAAAACACTCCATCCAACTCAAAGGAGCAGTACCTAAGGCACGGCCCATCTACCAACTCACCCCAAACAAAGACAACACCCTATGTGCCTACATCAAGGAGGCACTTGAGAAAGGACTTATCTGCCCCTCACAGTCTCCCTTTGGTGCTGCTGTATTCTTTGTGGCAAACAAAAATGGTACCCTTTGATTGGTCACAGATTACCAAGTCCTCAACAAAGTCACCATCAAGAGTTGCTACCCACTTCCACTCATTGACAACCTCTTTGATGCCCTGGGCAGCGCCACAGTTTTCTCCAAAATTAACCTAGCTGTGGTTTACAACCTAATCCACATCAAGGAGGAAGATATACCCAAAACAGTCTTCTGCACTAATTACAGGTTGTATGAGTGTGTGGTGCTCAATTTTGGGATGACAAACACACCTTCAACCTTTGTGACTTTCATGAACAAGGTGTTTGCTCCCCATATTGGCAAACATTCCCCAGTATACCTGGACAATATCATTGTCCACAGCCCTTCAGTAGAACAGCATCACAAGGACCTGAAAGCAGTCTTTGCTACCCTGGCATACACAAATTGTTAGCTAAGCCCTCCATATGCCAATTTTTCTGCAAATAGCTGCCCTTCCTGGGACACATAGTCTCAAAGGATGGCATTAAACCCAATAACCAGAAAATTCAAGCTATCTGTAAAATGCCACCTCCAAAAGACAATTCAGAGCTTTGCACATTCCTGGGAATGAGCACCTATGTGCAACAGTTCATCCCCAACTGTGGCATCCTGACTGCACCTCTGTCTGCCATAACTGGCACCAAATCCAAACTTGTATGGACCCCCAACACAATCTTTGCTTCAGATGTCTTAAGGAAAAACTCACAACTGCATCTATTCTACAATACCCCAAATACAATGGGGAATATCAAATGGAAAAAGACGCCTCCAACACATCCATTGGAGGACTACTACAAATCAAGAGCAGCAATGTCAACTTCCTACCCGTAGCCTATGAATCACACAAACTTACAGACAGCAAGTGCCAATACCCTATACATGACAAGGAATTGTTGGCAATTGTACACTGTCTGGTCAAATGGCGTTGTTACTTGGAATTCCAGGAGGAATTTGCAGCATTAACTGACCACAAATTGCTCATATATTTTAAAATGCAGGCAAACCTCTCCTGTCAACAAGCACAATGGATGGAACTCCTAGAAAGATTCAATATGATCATACAGTACAAACCTGGTACAGAACTTGCCATGACAGATGCACTCTTGTGCCTGTACGTTAGAGCCACAAGGGGTGAGAATGGGCTCAATCCAGATTGGCCTCTCCTGGTACTCCAAACAAAGGACAAGGGCTTCCCCCTGGTACCACTGACATTAAAAAAGAGACAGTCATCAAGAACAAGCACCTATTTGAAGACCTTTATGGGACCTCACATTGAAAAATGACAGACAGAACCACCATTCCTTACATCCCTACACATTAGCAAGTAGACACCATCCTACGTTACCACAGAGACCTAGGACATACCAAAAGCTGCAACCTCTACAAATTACTTAAACACAAAGCATGGTAGCCAACCCTATACCAGGATGTCCAGGAAGTTCTAGAGCAATGCAAAGTATGTGAAAAATTTTCAAGAAGCAAGAAGCCACCTAAGTTGGTACTACCTATCTGCACGCAACTACTCTTCAAGGTGTGGGCACTAGATATTGTAGGACCCATGTCAGGAAAGCACAAAAAAAAGAAATAAATCATCACTGCTCTAACATTGCCACTCACTGGCCAGTGGCACAAGCAGCAAGAGCCCACATAGGCAATGACATGTGGCAGTTCATAGGAAAAGAAATCATCAGTAAGTTTGGAAAGCCAGATCTCTTGACAACTGACAGGGGCAAGGAATTGACCTCTGAAGATACCAACGTTTACCTCACCAAAAATGGGGTCCAGCACACAGTGACAACACCTTACCATCCTCAGGCCAATGGACGCATGGAGCGGCTGGATGGCAGCCTAGTGCAGGCCCTAGCCAAGCTCACCGCCAGGAGATCTGAGGACTGGTATAAGCAGCTAATGACTGCATTGCTTGTATGCTGGACCCGCGTGAACAGATCCACCGAGAAAAGCCCTGTTGCAACTGAACCAATGAGGATCTAGTATTTGAGTTGGGGAAGACAAAAGTCTAATAGAAAGGACAAGAATGAATAGAATAAGGTATTGTTTATTGTGGAATATTGCAATTAATATACCATATGGGGAAAGCCATAAGGCCACAAGGGGGTAGCATAGTGGCGTGTTTCATGTAAGGTTCAAAGCCAGGGAATGTCTTGTGCGGGGATCAGCAGGCCAAATTGGTAGTGCTCCTAAATAGGAGGAAGTGCCCGCCATTTGACATTGCCATCAGATTAGTTCATGTTGTTAGACACATCAAGGGGTGACTCATCAAGCGCCCCCTGTGTATTGTAAGATAAGTTAGCAGGCAAGTCTGGAAACTTGGTTGCAACACCCCCCCTTGCCCCCTGTTTGTTGTCAGACACTTGGATTGGAGTCTGAAGAAGATCTGGGAAGGTCCGCATGAACAACCTTTGTGTGGTGATGGCGCAGCAGGGGCGCAAGCAATCATGGTGGAGCTTCTTGGTATTCCCTTGGGCATCTTCAAGTTGATAGGTGTGATGGTCATAGATTGTGGCTATCTTGAAGGGCCCTAGGTGGTTGGGCTCTAATTTAGCTGAATTGGATATGAGGGTGTAGACGGGGTCACCTACGGCATATCTTGCCTCAAGGTGCTTCATACCTCCTTTAATTTGTTTGTGTTTGATCTCTCAGGCCTTGGCACGCCATTGGTTCAGGGATAGAGTTGTCAACAGGGGAGGTTTCCTGGGGACTGTAGACTGTAACGTCCCTTGTTCAACCCCCGTCAAACTTTCAGGCGTCCCAAAGGCCAGAGCACTGGGACTGAACCCGGTGCCTCTGTTAATACTTGTTTGTAAAATAAGTAGAGCGGTAGGCAGGTGTTCAGTCCATGCAGTATTGGGGTGTTACTGCATGAGCTTGGCAATCAATTGAACCAGTGAGCCATTTAATTGCTCTACACGTCCATTGGCTTGTGGATGGTATGGGGTTGTGACTATCTGTTAGAGTGCATTCTTGGCATAGTACGCCTTCATGACATGCCCAACAAGTTCAGGGCCACCATCTGTGATGAGGCGTTTGGGCCGCCCAAAGCGGGCCACAATTTCCTTGCTAATGAAGCAGGTGATGGTGGTGGCAGTGTGGTTAGTTATTGCCCAGGCCACTGGCCAATGGGTGAAATAGTCAATGGCAGTTATAATGTACTTCTTTCCCAGTCTGTCTTCAGGGAGGGGTCCCACAATGTCAAGGGCCCACTGTTCAAAGGGTTTCATTGCTTTGATGAGCAGGAAAGACTTTGGGGGTGCAGGTTTAGATGTATTCTTTTTGAACAGCACACACGTTTTGAGGAGGTCCAGGATGTCTTGGTAAATAACATACCCGTTGGGGATGTCCCCCTTGGGGATTGGCAGGAAAGTTTCTTGATGTGGAGTAGCCATACAGTCCGTACTCTGTCCTTTCTTAGGGGGAATTTTTGTTTTAGGTAGGTCATGAACCTACTGCTGCTACCACTGTTGCAACTGAACCAATGAGGATCCAGTATTTGAGTTGGGGAAGACAACAGTCTAATAGAAAGGACAAGAATGAATAGAATAAGGCACTGTTTATTGTGGAATATTGCAATTAATATACCATATGGGGAAAGCCACAAGGGGATGGCATATTGGTGTGTTCCATGTAAGGTTTGAAGCTGAGGAATAACTTGTGTGGGGATCAGCAGGTTGAATTAGTAGCGCTCCTAATTAGGATGAAGTGCCTGCCATTTGACATTGCCATCAGATTGGTTCATGTTGTTAGACACATCAAGGGGTGACTCATTGAGCGCCCCCTGTGTATTGTAAGATACATTAGCAGGCAAGTCTGGAAACTTGGTTGCAACAGCCCCTTCAAGTTAGTTTATGGCATACAACCCAATATTATCCAAGCGCTATCAGGACCCAAGCTGGAATGCCCAGGGAAGTTCCACCCTGCTTGGGCCCTCAAGTCATACAGGCCAATAGCAACCAACTAGAAAGAGAACCAAAACGCCTACAACTTACCTTTTTCCCCATACAAGACAGCATGAGGTTGGGGAAAAAGTCTAGGTAATGAATACTGACAAAAGTAAATTACAGCCAGAAAAAGTGGGCCCTGTCATTATCTTAAAGATAAACAAAAACAACACTTACCTTGTGTAAGGGCTTGGAAAACGCAAGCAAGATAAAGTCCTTTATCACAACTGCCTAAGACCCTGCAAAGCAAGACAAAAACAATGCAAGACTGTCTTACCTGCCACCAAAAAACAGTTGGTGCAATATGGCGCCTGGGCCCCTGACAACCTCCCTGACAACCTGCCCCCAGAGGAGATCAACCTTCAGTTGGGGGGGGTGTCAAAACAGCAGGCTTGAACTGCCAGCAAGGCTCCAAGTAAGCAGGTTTGTGACCCACAATCCAATTATCCAGTCACTTGAAGCCAAACTAGGAAGTCAACTTGAATTTCCAAGTCCAAAAACATGAACAAATGATGATCCCTTACAGTGGATACCTCCTTTTGGCGCTTGACTCATTACCAGGATCAGGTCACCCCCCTTCACCATCCAACTGTTTGATCAACACTATCATGTTCCTGTTATCCATGACTCACAATAACTACATAATCATTATCTCTCAATAAAGAATATTATCTAGTTTCTAAATATTTCCCCCCTTGTAACTCTGCTAAAACAGCACAGTTACAACAATATGTTACCACATCAAATATACATTATTTTATTAGTTATGGGGAATGTCAACAATATGAAAAATTTATATCAATTATTAATTGGAAGAAATAATATCAATTTTAATAATTTGTCACATTGAAAGGTTTCATTTTACTTTTTAAAGGACAAGTAGGGGAGGGAATGGGCAGAGTGTATGTTGCCATCATCTGCGCCTGTAAAAGGGACAGCATTAGAGGTAGTGGGGAGGGAATATGTGGTGGTTTTGGAGTCAGGGTTTGAAGGCAAGTGGCTTGGTCTTGATGGGGGGATTGAAGAGGCTTATTTTGTTGACTGGGAAGAGGAGGAAAGATCTGATTGTTTTAATTGATCAAATTCTTCTTCTATTGCATATGCAGGCTTGAAAAATAAAATGGATGAGTGTGAGGGGAGGCAGGAGTTTTTTCTGGACTTATCACTATCACTTGCATATAATATGACAAGATCTGATAAGTACTGGAAAAATGTGGAAGGGAAAAGCTCATACCCTTCTCAATTTGGGTGCACAGTTCATTGTAGGTGGCAGGATTTAAGCGCCTGAGAGCTGAACCAAAATTGTAAACACATACATCTAAAAGATGCATGTCAGCATGGTTGGTGGGGTAGGGCCAACAGGTATGTCTTGCAGCCCTAATTTCCTTGGTTGCCCATTCCCGCTGCTCCATCTCAGCACTAAGTACAACTGTGTGCACAGCGTTTTGTGTGGCCCACTCCTCCAGCATGTCCTTGAGCTCCATCTGGTAGGCATACCCATATGCAGTGTTTGATATTGCTGAGTAATAATTGACACCCAATGGGGAAACTGCCAACAAAACCCCAACAAATTGATACAAGATTGGGCCGCTCTTGTAGACTTCAGATTAGATACACTTTTCTTCATAATCTTGAATTCTTGCAGAAATCTTAACATATGACAAGAAGATGGCGTCATTGCACATCCTCATTGTCCTCCATTTAATAAAATTAATAATGGTTGGATTGTAGGGGTTGGTATTTACCAAAATGGGGCCAGTGAGAACTTGATTGGACAAGATTCTAGCAGCAACAACAACTCTGTGCATCCATGAATTGACTGTTCATTTATTTGTGAAAATGCCGTGGAGTCTCAGTTGGAGACAGACCTGGACCAAGGGCATCCACGGGTCACGCTCCATAATAGCCATCATGAGAGGGTGGGCTTTTTCACCTTCAGTTGAAGAACAGGCACCAGTTGGGGTTTTCTTGGTAGGGGGGCCACTGTCAGGATTCCCCCTTTCTATTTTTAGCTGCTAGTTTTTCTTTTCTGGGACACCAACTTTGTTCTTGAAACCTTTATCCTGGTTATCTTCACTTAATTCACTTTCCACAACCTTCCCCCTTTTTCCTTACTTAACTGGCCAGATCCTATCTATTTTAACAGTTATTTTAAGTTTCAAAGCTTATCTTTGTCACAGAACAATTCTCAAACTCAGAACCTAACACTGGGTTAGTTTTAACTAGTTCCAAAACTGCTTATATTTTGCTTTTGTTTTTGGCTTACACCAGCAGTTTTGGAGCCTGTTTTTCTGCCTTTTTCTTGCCTCTTGCTTATTATTAAGATACCAAGCAGTGCTATAACCTTTCCTTATTCTCCTTCTGGCCCTGCTGTACTTAGTTTTAACTTGTCTAAGTTAAACATGACAATAATTGATTTTTCCAGCCCCTATTTTTCAGAAAGGTTTCCCAACCAAATATGGTTGAAACCTTCATCTCAATTCTTGCATTTCACAAACAGAGCACAATAAAAGGCTTGGGTTTTCCAGTCTCAACAATAAGTTGAGATTGTTTGACTTGCACCCCAAAAAGGTACTTATTAGGTTTTGTGGCTTGTGTTCTTCTTCAAATTTTTAGTCTTATTTTAAATCTTGGTCCCATGATTCCTTTTGACTTTATTCTTCACCAGTTAGGTAGTTTTTATAGTAGCATCCACAATTTAATTGTCAATAGCTTTAATCCCCCTCCTAGTGCAGATAATTTCCCAGACTTAGAGATTGACTTTCTAACTAAATCATCTGTCATTAAGACTGGTCTCTATTTTATCTTCTTAGGGTTAATAAATTGTCTTAGTCCTTATTTTACCTTGTATAAGCTTTTAGGTGCCTTAGTTCAGTTGCTATTGCAGACCTTGCCCACCTTTTTGTATTTGACTAATATAAACATCACCGGGTAAAAGCTTTAGTTTATAATCATCTTCCCCAGACCATGAGACCTTACAGCCACAGTTGGCGTGGGCTTGCAGGGTTGCAGCCACAGGGGACTTTGCAAACCCCATTGCGGCTGCAATTTCCCCAAGGGACATAAGCATCCCTTGCTTTTCAACCATTTTGAGAACAATCTCTGGAGTAATTAATTTTCTTCTGCGTCTTGCAGGCTGATTGGCTGTTTTGGGATTCTAGGCTCTCTGGGTGACCCCTTGGCTCAATTGGCCTATTCCAGATGCTAGTGCTGATACATGATTTGGGTTAGCAGCTGCCTGTGCAAGATAGGCAAACAGGGCCATGCTTGAGGATGTGGGAGAAAAAAAATACTCCTGTGTAGTGCTTGGGGAGGTGCATGCGGATTGGGAATGATCATAGACAGATGTTTCACTATTGGAAAACCCAGTGTAGCCCTGCATGATTTTGTCAAGGCCAGGGAACAGCTCATTTATTTGGTTGTTGTTAAAAGAAGGCATAATCAATTTTTATTAAAAAATTAAACTCAAAAAGAGAAGTGTATATTTCAGTCATATTTATTGTGAAGTATGTTAAGTTGGTGAATAGTAGGTTATAAATTTTAGCCATCCTAAAATGGAATAGGGTGATTTTTGAGAATGCCTATGATTCCTAAAAGAATTAGCACAGATCCAATCTAGATTCTTTGGCATCCTTTTTGAGACCCTCATAAATTATATTTATTTCAAATTCATCTCATTTTTGATTTGAAATTTGATACGTGAATTTAACAATCCTGCAATTTCATATATTTTTTACATGTTATCTATGATTTGTTAGACATACAGGAAATCTCAAATTTTACATTAGAATCTTGCATTTCTGATTCATTTATACCACATTTTTTTGCTATGTTTTTTTATTTATTTTGTTAGTTGAGTTATCTGCTCAAGAGATTTGAGATTTGCCAATTTAAATAAACCAAAAAAGTCAAATTAAATGGTTAATTTTATTAAATATTTTAATTTTCACTCAGCTGAGCTGCCCGCAAAAGTGATTCAAAGTTTGGACCAAGGATTTGACAATCCCACATTTTTATGTTTAGGCTCTGAATTTACAGTAAATATTGTCAGCCAGTAAGATTAATAACCAAAAAGGGGAGATAATTCAAAACCAATCAAAAGCTCTGATACAGCAAATGATATAGTTATTAATGATCAAGTCAAACATGACAATTATGAATCCCTCTTCCTTTTGCATGAAGATACCAAAGAGTTTGAGGAGATTATTATATGTTGTGTTCTGAGGCGCAGTACAGACACACAACGGGGAATTGTAACCTTAGGATTAGATTAGTACTAAGTCTTGGTTAGATGGCAGGGAGGGCTATGCAATTACCTTATGGTCCTGAATGAATAATCTCTACTAGTTGTGGCTAGAGAGAGGCGCTGAAGTACTTGGAAACACAAAGACAAAAATGTGAATAGAACTTAATTTTTATTGGTGAAAAATGAAATGTAATATATAGTGGTTGGCAATACCACAGAACACTACCAGGATGGTAGGATCACTCACCACAAGCATGAGTGGGGCAAGTGAGTTGCGCAGAATCAGGAAACTGAACAAATGTATTTCCCAGTTTGGATACAGACTTATTTTTAGGGGCAAAAAGCAAAAGAGAGAGATTTGTCCTCAAAATAACCCACTGAAGGTAAAATCAAAATAGTGTTAATAGCGGCATTAACAACATTGCCCCCTTCTAGATTGGCCTTAGGGGATAGTAATTTCAGAGAAACTCGGCATGCACTCAGGAAAACAGATGGCCACTAGAGAGGAGTTTCACAGTGTACTCTGATCCCTGTTTGAATGTCACTTCCAAAGGTCCAACCCACAACATGTCTAACTTGTGAGAGCATCCTCCTACTTGATGCTGGTAGTAGAGAACATGATCCCCAATGTTGAACTCAAGCAAGAGAGAGCGTCCTGCCTTGTCAGGAGAGAGCTCAAGCATCTTGGTTTTATATGCAGATGTATACACTGTGGCCTGTATGTCAGTTATGCAGTTGACTAGATCTTTGATATGGTTGTCAGGGTTCATAGCCTTATCAGAGGAGAGTAGGGGCCCTCAGGAGCAACAGAGTGGTGGCCTCACGCCCATACAGCATAGCAAAGGGAGAATGCCTGGTGACACAATGTTTTCTAAGACAATAAGCAAAGAGAGTAGCAGGTAAGTATAGATCCCAGTTGGCAGCGTCAGAATAGATGAGTTTCATCATGATAGAAACCAGAGTTGAATTTGCACGCTCAACTGCCCCATTGGTAGAAGGATTATAGGGTGCAGAGAAAGACTGGTGAGATACCAAGGTATCAACAACAAAGGTTACCAACTTGGAGTTGAAGTTAGTCCCCATTATCAGACAATAACACCTGAGGGCAGCCATGGCAGTAGAAAACTTCTTGCAGCAGGAAGGCGGCAGTTGTCTTGGCAGTGATGTCCTTAGCAGGGCAAGCTTCTACTAACTTTCTAAAATGATTAACTGTAATTAGGATAAAGCAGCAACCCAAGTGGGAGCAGGGGAGAGGCCCTACAGCGTCAATGCTGACAGTGTGAAATGCATGTTGAGGGGGGACTAGCTTGAACTTGTGAGAGGCATCTTGAGGTTGTTGGAGCTGGCAATCATGGCAACTGGCAATGACGTCTGGAATTAGCAGGAAAAGGTTTTCATAGAAATAGTTTTTCTGGAGCCAGTCATAGGTCTTGGCAATGCCTCCATGTCCCATCTCCTTATGAACTTGAAGAACCAATGAAAGGCAAAGACTAGGCCTTACATAAGGCAAGGAGTGGTCTTGTACTTTCTTGAAAAGCTGATTTTCACAAATGAGAGTGTCTTAAGATATCTTAGAAAGGACAACTCAAACTTCTTCTGTCTTGTTCTCCCATGATAAAGGATATCCAATTAGTTCATAAAATCTGTCAGCCTCAGCAGGGTGTAGGGCAAGGATGGGCATTCTGGACAGTCTATCAGCATTCTGATGTTGAATCCTGGGACAATGTAGCACAATGAAGTTTTAGCCTTGCAGGCAGAGAGCCCATCTGGCTAGTAACTCTTCTGGTTCCTTAAGATGTTTTAACCACTTAAGTGAAGCATGGTCAGTGACCAACGTAAATGGGTGCCATACACATAATGCCAAAAATTCTTGACTGCATGCAACACAGTGAGGCACTCTTTCTCTATAACACTATAATTCTTCTAATGCTTATTTAGGACACAAGAAGTATAAGCTACAGGGTGATCTACACCCTCATCATCTAATTGAGCCAATATGGCTCCAATAGCCAGGTTGCTAGCATCAGTGTATAGGATAAATTCCTTATCATGGTCAGGGTATACTAGTATGGGGGCCTCTTTGAGTTTTTGTTTAAGGGTCTCAAAGGCCTGTTGCTAACTAGCAGTCCATTCAAAGGGACATTACATAACAACTGGACCAAAGGTTCACTAGTATTGGCAAATTCAGGGATGAACTGTCTGTAGTTCCCATCATGCCCAGAAAGACTTGAGCTTCTTGCAGGTTGGTGGGCAGAAGAATTTTATCAATGGTCTCAACTTTCTTGGTCAGTAGGCAAATCCCAGTCTGGGTTACCTCATGGCCCAAGAATTCAAGGCGTTCCTTGAAGAAAGCACACTTAGATGGTTTCAACTTAAGGCCAGCCTCTTGAATCTTTATAACACTTCCTTGAGGTGATTCAGGTGATATGTAAAAGTAGCGCTGAAGAAGGTTATATCATCTAAGTACACTAGGACACACAAGAGCTTTAAATCATATAGGATGGAGTCCATGGCTTGCTGGAAGGTAGCTGGGGCATTTCAGAGTCCTTGCAGCATGCATGTAGGCTCAAACAGTCCCTCAGAAGTGATGAGCACAGCTTTCTGTCTATCATTGGGCGAGAGATTAACTTGCCAATACCCCAATGCTAGATCCATAGCAGAAAAGAACTTAGAGCCTCCAAGGCGGCAGAGAGCATCATTAATACCAGCAAGGGGTAGGAATTTTTTTGGTTAAGGAGTTCATTTGGTAATAGTCCATCACAATACGCTGGTATCCATCCTTATTTTTCAGTATGAGCAAGGAGGAGGCCCACAGACTTTGGGAAGGAGCCAGCAGTCCAGTGTCTAAAAGTTGTTTGAGTTCTTTAGACACCTGAGCATCCTCTACGCAACTGCGGCAATATGATTTAGCGCAGAAGGAGGGAGCATCACCAGTATCAATATGATGAATGAAACCTTTGGCTAGACCATAATTACTGCTATCTTTAGCAAAGATATCTGAAAACTGATCTAGAAAATCAAGCACCTCCTTCTGTTGGGCCAGGGATAGCTACAGGAAATCTTGCGCAGTGAACAAGGATAAAACTTGGGGCTTGTCTTCAGGTAAATTAAAATCCTAAACATACCAAAGGAATGTAGCAATAGGACATTGGGAGCATTAAGCCTCTTTTCATAGCCAATAAACTGCCCTCCAGAAACATGTATGGGGAGAGAAGTTAGGTTGGCAGCCAGCAATTGAACAGGGTCTTTATGAGAGACATCCAAGATTCCCAGGCAGAGGTAGGGTTTGTTGCGTCCTAGTGAGGGAGAAGAGTATGACTCTAGGAACGTGCACTCAGGTAACTCATACAATATTTGGGAGTCTAGGATACCTTGAGATCCAGGGAGAATGATTACAGCGGAAGTGGCCAGGAGAGGAATTCCCTCAGACGCAGGGCAAGCCATAGGAGAACACTTCATATTGGATGAGTGGGTGCAGTATTTTAGAGAGAAAACACCAGTGTCATACTCTAAGGCCCATATCTTGAGACGCTTTCCAGGGACTTTGAAAGGCTCCTCAAAGATTAAAAGGACCTCATACCCTAAGATAGAGAGGTATTCATCTTTTAAGTTGATGATCTCATTGTATTCCCTAAGAAATTGGGTATCAACTAAAAGATTGTAACTCTCATTCTCCAAGACTACAGCAGGTGCAGCCAAGAGTAGTTTACCAAACTGCATAGGGAGGGTAGAATAGGCTCTATAGCTTGAGTCATGTAAAACACAGCAGTTTCATATGACTGATGGTAATTAAGGTCAGGGGCAAGTTTAAGCTCCTTTACAAGATTCAAAGAAACAACATTAAATGGAGACCCAGTGTTCAGGACGGCCTTTATCTTCACCTTTTAAATGGATATCTCTACATAAGTAGTTGTAAAACCAAAGGGTGGGAGGACAGCTAGGATGTCCTGGGGGCAACAGCGCCCATGACAACACTAATAATGTCAACAGTGGCCATGTTGACACTTTTAAGGTTGACACTATAGTAAAGTGACAACCCAGCTATACATAATGTTGTCTCCTGGATGGAAACACATTTTTAAGTATGGCACAGTTTACCCAGAACATTTTTTAAAAAAAATAGTTAAAATTCTTATCATACTAAAATGACCCCAGAGAGCTCAAAAATGCAATAAAAAAAATATCATAAGTAATAAGAATAAGGAGAAATAAGCAACTATTTTTCAATTTACTATGTAATTTACACTCTTTATTATAAAATTATTTTTTATTCCCATAAAAATTAAAATTCCAATGAAACAAAAAGAAATTTTATTTTATATATAATAATGACTAAAAAATATAAGAAAACTCTAAATTTTATTTATTATACTTTATATAAGCACAACTGAAAAAATCTCATACCTTAAAGATAAATTAACAAAATATAAGATATTTCTTACAAAACCATATTGAAACTATATCTGAAACTTACCATTTATACCTAAAAAGATATATACAATCCAAAAAAATAAAAAATATAAAAATCCAAAAGTAAAATCAATCCAGGCAAAGCAAAGCAAAGTTTATTTGGCTAATTAAAGCCACCAGCAAGAGCAGTTGCAACATCTTCAAGGTATTTTTTGATTTCTGCCACCTTATACTTCTTCTTCACCACCTTTTGAACTGCCTCCTGGTACTCCTGATCTTTACTCTTCTTTTTTTTTCTTGGGGGCCATCCAGTTGGCTAGGTTGCAAAACTTGGAGACATTTCTGGCCTGCTCCTCCTGTAGCTTGACAAAGAACTTGTTGTATTTAGGGTTGGACCCAAACTTGGTCTTCAAGTGATTGTGCCAAGCCTCAAGGCTAGAGGTGGTCTTCATCTCCTCCTTGAGGCAGGCGCCCTGGCAATTCCAAGGGGCAGTGGCCCCGCTCTTTCCTCTCTGGGTGGTCACCTTCTTGCCTACCCATTGCCGCTCAAAGTAATCCAGGTAGCCTTTAAAAATGGTGGAGTGCTTCTTCATTAAGCATCCTCCAGGAGGGCCTCAAAGCCAAGCCCAGTATTCTCTGGCTGCACAAAAGCCAAGGCAGCAAACTGGGTGATGGAAAAGCAACACTTCCCTTTAACATCATTAAGATACTTGTCAAAAAGCTCCTTCTTGCTCTTGAGGTTCTTGATGAGGGCCTGCATAAAAAGGAGGAAGCAGCTCTGAACTTCTCCATTGAAGGTGGCCTCAAAGGCTCTGAACTGAGATTGCTCAAAGTCCATTATGATAACCTTTAGCTCAAGTGAGCGCGCATGAGCTAGCTGCTCTGCAGCTATGGTGGACTCATCCTTCT